>JABCKM010009935.1:0-109195 GCA_018221805.1 Rugosomyces carneus
TCAATTCACCCAAGATTTAGCTATGTGCGCGGTGCAGATGCATGGCTTGGTGAAGTCCGCGTCTCTTGATCCAGGGAAAGCTACCCCTGCCCTCGCCGCTGGTCTTCCGCACTTTGCAGCTGGGTGGGCCAGGTGTTGGGGGCGTGACGTGTTTATCTCTTTAAGTGGTCTTTTCTTAACGACTGGAAATTTTGAGGCGGCAAAGAGGCATATTCTAGCGTTTGCTTCAACTCTTAAGCATGGTTTGATTCCCAATCTTCTTGATTCTGTTCGGAACCCCCGGTGCGTACAATTTATCTGGATTCGTGCCCCAGCCTGATTATTGAATTTCAGCTACAACTCTCGTGACTCTCCCTGGTGGATGCTACAAAATATTCAAGACTACGTAAAAAGCGCCCCCAGTGGTCTCGCCATACTCTCTGAACCTGTTAAAAGAAGATTTCCGAGGGATAACACATGGGTCTCGTGGGATGATCCGCGCGCATACGAATTTTCAAGCACTCTTTCCGAAATTATCCAGGAAATACTTCAATGCCATGCGGATGGTATTCATTTCCGAGAGCACAATGCTGGGCCGAACCTCGACATGCAAATGAAAAATGAAGGTTTTAATATTGACATCGAGGTTGATTGGAAGACAGGGTTCATTCTAGGCGGAAACGAGCACAATTGTGGCACCTGGATGGATAAGATGGGTGAGTCGGCCAAAGCAGGGACTAAAGGAGTTCCTGGGACACCACGGGATGGTGCACCAATTGAGGTCACAGGGTTGCTGATGAGCACGCTGAGGTGGCTGAGCGAGCTGTCAGCAACAGGAGAGTTCCCGTTTAACGGCGTCCAAATCAATAGTAAGTGCAGTCTGATCACTATTCCCAGCAGATTGTTCGAGCTGTTTCACACAAGGCAATGGCAAAGAAAGGATTTTCACGTACCGGGGGTGGGCGGACTTGATCCAGAATTCGTTCGAGAAGCACTACTATGTGCCGCTAGGTGAGTGTTGGAGTTTCTGATTAAAACGGTGTAACTAAACGACCTAGATCCATCGGACGATGCGAAGTATAAAGTCGACTCGACGCTAATCAACCGTAGAGGCATCTACAAGGATGTTTATGGCTCTGGACCGGGACGAGAGTGGTCCGATTATCAATTACGGCCCAATTTTCCGATAGCGATGGCAGTAGCACCTGAGCTTTTCGACAAGAATAGAGCTCTTCATGCTCTCAAGGTCGCTGACCAAGTCCTTCGCGGTCCACTTGGAATGAAGACTTTGGACTCAGCCGACCTCCAATACCGTCCCATGTATGACAATTCCAATGACTCAAACGACGCTTCGATCGCAAAAGGGCTCAACTACCATAATGTTTGTCATGATTTTTGCCGGCCATGATTTTGAGGCTGATCCTTTGGCGCAGGGTCCTGAGTGGGGTTGGCCACTGGGGTACTTTTTACGCGCATATCTTCATTTTGCCACGCTTGGGGAAGGAGAGGAGGTAAGTGAACTATGGCAGGGGTTTGCCTCCACATCTAACTGTAGGGGTACTCTAGGTCACGAAGCGAACGATGTATCACCTTCATCAAATCCTGTTAGAGCCACGAAGACATATCCAGAACGACCAGTGGGTAGGGATTCCCGAGCTGACAAACGAGAACGGGCAGTACTGCGGCGACTCCTGCAACACGCAGGCATGGAGTGCAAGCACCATTTTAGACTTTTTGCATGAGGTCCATCGCAGGCGTTGATTGTTCTTTATTGATACTTGTATTGCAATGCCATCAGATGTAAATACAATCCGGATTCCTCGGCCAGTGGTGTTCGAAGTGACTGGCCTTTTCTGATTTTATACTTACTAGTAGCTTTATCTCTTCTCTTCTTCTTTTCACTAATGCTCTTATGTCGTTCTTTGGTTTTGAAAGCAAAGACTTAGAACAGGAAAAGATCAATTTCAGGAATCCTGTTCGCCATGGCTCTGAAGATATTGCTGTCTATACCTGGGGTGAAGAAGGCTATGATGGTCTCGGTGACCTTCTCCAAGAAGGTCGCGATGAACTAAACAACGAAACGTTTGGCGGTGATGTTGAAGTTGGTAAGTGTCTGCTTTGGAGTCAGTCACACATGTGGAAGAATTCTACTTATGTTTTTAAGGCAAGGATTTTGATTTCTCTACATTGGCCTTACCTGATCACGACAGGCCTGCCGAGGAAGCCAAATTATCTGTCAAGGCACAAGTTCTGCACCAGAATCAACCTACTCAGCCTAATCAACCACGTACGAAAATTACTTGTATGACATTTATAAGAGCCTGCGTTGATAGATTACGCAGCTCGGTCTACAACACATTCTTTGGAAGCGATCTGGGATGAAAAATCACCTTTTTCTGTTCTCCCTCGTAGCAATGGTGCAGGTCGCTCAGGCCTTAGTGACCCACACCGTCTTTCCCCAGGTGCCACCAGGTTCTTATTTTTCGATGGTATACCTCTCGATGGCTCTTGAACCCGTTATCTACTAGTGTACAACCTGGAAGGACTCTTCAAGAAATCGAAGCTGAAATGCGCGTAACGCTTCAGCAAGCCCGTTTACGATCACAGCTTGAACAGCAGCGACAACAGGAAGAGGAGGCAATGCGATTATTTCAGCTTCGACGAGAACGAGAACGCCAGCAACAACAACAGCAAGAAAGAGAATTTGAACGACAACAGATCCTTCAATACCAAGAACAGCAGCATCAACTGCAAATTCAGAGGGCTCTACTGCAACAGCAACAAGAACAGCAACATCAACGCACGCCCCCGCCCAGAATGCTGCCCGGTGTATCTCAGTCTCCTCGCTTCCTTGAACATCAGCGCCATATACTACTCCTTCAGCAACAACAAGAGTTACAACAGCAGCAGCGTCTTCAGGAACTTCAAGAGCAACTCCGGTATGAGGAAATGGAACGGCAAATGTTGGCCAAAATGCAAAGTCAGCAGAACCCTAACTCCAACTATGTGTCTCATCGACGTCAGCCCTCTGGTCCGAATGTTATTGAAGTCCCTGCCGCACACCTTCAACAACGTCGCCGTCAGCGTTCTCAGTCTCCTATAGTTGGAAACCACTTCCCTCTCCAGGAAACTATGCCTTATCTTCCTCAAAACATACAGCTGCAGCAGCGCCTCCTCTCTGAGCTGGCCCACGCGGAACTCATGCGGGAAATGCAGGGTGTCAATAATCAAGCAGAACAAGAGGCTTTGAGGAACGAGGCAATGCGTAAGATCGACGTAGCTGAAAAAATGGAGGAGAAGCAGAGAAAAAAAGCGGCGAAGATTGCTCACATGGCATGTGCCCTGCGACTTTGATGTGAACTATCTAACCTTACTGGTTAGGCACGCTACAATGACCTCATGACGCAATCGGACAAGGACTTCATCACTAGAATTCAAGTCTCCCAGCTGGTTACGCAGGATCCCTATTCCGATGATTTCTATGCTCAAGTATACGGGGGAATATTACGGTCCCGTATGGGAATCGAAGCTCAGGATGAACGGGTTCTTAAGTTTGGCTCAGGGGGAGGTGTTGGCCTCGGCCTGACCTCTCAGAAGGGATATAGGAGGCCTGCCGCTATGCTTCGCATGGAGCAACAAGTTGAGCGCATTGTTAATAACGCCCGCAAGAGGGAAGAGGAAAAAGACCTTCACTGTATGTAAAGTCATGCGTTCGCCTCGTGCCAATGTTCCTAAAATATTCACTTTTTGGAAGCGGTTCACAACTTACAAGGCGCTCTCGGAAAAACATCAGGTCGCAGCTACAAAGCTGCACCTCGACAACTTCTTCAAGTAGACTCGTCAAATCCTCACACTTTCCCAGCAACTTTGTCCACTCACGCGCGCTCGTCTCAAGATCCTTCCCAGACTTCCAAACAGGGTGCTGCTCAAGAAGCTGCCAAGCTGGGTCGTGAAGCCTTGGGTAACGCAGGCGACGTTAGTCGTTCACTTTTCTGGTCCCTCTTTTATTCACGATTCTGTGTCAGACCGATGGGCTTGTTCGTAAAGATCCGCTGACGCATCGCCAAATACTAGTCGCTGTCGAGGATCTGTACGATCTTGTACTGGACACTGAAAGCCTTAAGAGGAACGAACCGACCTCTGAGGATCCACAAGAGCATATTACTCAATGGTCAGGGCTTTCTCTTCTCTTTTTTGTCTTCTCTAATTGAATCTTACAGGAAACAGGAGTATGAAGCAAGCGTAGACAAGCTCTGGAGAGGGTTGAAGGTCATGGTACCGCTTGAGACTAGGTATCCCCTTTTATGTCGCACCTCAGTTACAGCTTACCTCGTCGCCCTCTTAGTAACCCACATCCGTTCATCTCTCTTCTCATGCCGAGCAAGGGTAAAAGGATCTTACCAAGAGCCACCCGCCATTTGAGCAATGACCGAATGTACACCCTGCTCACCCTTCTTGTCGCTTGTTTCGACCAGCTGGACGTTGTACGGAATGCTCACGTACTCGACACACTAGAGGAATCTAAGGAACATGCCGAAGTTGAGCGTCAGTCAGAAGCATTCTTGATGGGCGTGCTACATAGCATTTTGCCTGTTGTTGCCAAAGCCGAACTTAAGATGGTTATCGGCCTTCTTGGTCTTTTGTTAGACCGTACGAACATTTTGAAAGTCGCTCAGTCGAGCGTAGGTCGTATTCCTGCTTCTCTTTCGCTAGAATGCTTATTTTGTGATCCCAGGCTGGAATTGCTTTGTTAACTCTGTTCCTTAGTCGAGTTGAAGTAATGAAACAAACAATAGCCAGCGGTATAGAGCTTCCTGAGACTCCAACTTCCGAGGAAGCCCAACAATGGTAAGGTCGCTATGCTGCCATCTTCACAGATACTGACTTTAGCTGTAGGCAACTCATGTTTGATCATCTATTCCAATTCTTAGCTCCTCGCCTGCCCTCTCTATTTCCTTCTACAAGAATAGCAGCAAATATGCCTCCGGGTCAGGCTAAACCTGTCGACCAGGCTGACCAACCTGTTTGGCAACTTTTAGCTGCCATCGCCTTGCATGCTGTGACTGAGCAACAACGTATCCTCGTCGCTACTTTGCGCGATAAGATCCTAGAAAATGTAATGAGGATCAACAAAGGGTTGGTTGCTACAGAGGACGAACGTCAGACGAAACTCGCAAATGTTAATCTTTTTTTACATGCTTTAGGTTTAGATAGTTCCCAGATCACTCTGTAATACTTTCGGATGCAATATATATATACCTTTACTCTACAGCAAGGACCACCGCTTGCGATATCAAAAGGTGTTAAAGCATCCACCGAGACAGCTGGGTGTTAGGCTAATGGCGAGCTCTCATGTGTGTATGAGAAAATGTTGGGCCCTTAATACAGTTACTATACAAGCGACGGTGACATCAAATGAGGTTCAGTGCTCAGATGGAGAATATCACTAAATTACCATCCTAGAGAACCACTGTCTGCAACTCCCAATTTCATAGAGGCATTCAAGCTCACCTCAACCAAAACCAAACAGTCTTCAGCCATCATGTATTCTTGGTCACGTCGGTGGGTAGGACTTGGGAAGGTGCGAATACAGCATGGGAGGGACGTGACCAACTCTTCTCCAAACAACCGAGAATCTTTTGAACCATCTACCGACGTGGAGTCTATGAGCAACGTGGGTGTACAGAGATCAGATGACAGTTGTTTTTTCCGATTGCGACCAGGCAGTATGGCCCTCTGGCGTCTCAACGCAACTTGATTGAAGTCCCAAATAGAAACCTTGGGAAAGTCCTCGTCATCCTCGGGAAAGATAGCTTTGAGACCATGCACGTAACAAAACCATGTGGGCGGCAAGGATCCATTCACTACCCTAGTGTGTGCAGATCCCCACTCACCCCATGGAAAGGAATGATAAGTGTTCCGTGTACCAGCAATTAGAGAATGAAATGAGGATAGCCGAATAAACAACACTAGATCCCGGAGACGTGGAATGTTCTGGATTGTTATGACCAAAAGTCGATCAGATGGGGAGGTCGTGAACGGGATGTCACCGGAGGTTATACAGGGAGAATAATCCGTGCGAATGCAAACAGTTGACCTCTCTGGATCACTTAAACTGTAAAGACTCGGGAATTCAAAAGTCCACCAGTCGAAAGCAGGACATTTCGCTAAAAAGGATGGTAAAGCGGCAATATTTAAGGAGGCTGGCGCATGTGTGAGATCGATTACTTCGAAAGTAATAGCACTCAGGTCTTCAGCAGCGGCGTTTGCTTGCGCGCGTAACACCGCGAGTAATAGCCACTGTTCAGACAGAAATGAGAACGAGTTGATGCGTCCCAACAACGTCTTGAGGAATCATGAGGTACCTCATTAAGAACTATAGCAAGTGGTACTCACGTGCTTCACAATTCCCGACTGCCAGTCCAAGACTACAAGCTCACAATGCGTCCAAGTCCCAAGGTTGTCGACTTGTACCATGATGGCAATGTGACCTTTGAAGATATGCACAGCATGCCAGTCAGGATCAACGTTGGACGACAAAAGGCGAGTGCTAATAATGGCTTGGCGAGCAAGAGGATGCTCCCGACCAGTAGATAAAGAATGAAGGTGGACACGTAGGTAATCCTCGTCCTCAAGTCTGCAAAGTTTAGGTATTACATTACCCACCTTAACGAGAACATGAGCGCACATACATTATCTCGCGTTCGACTACAACTAGCAGATCTTGCGACCTGTCCGTCGCAAAGTCTCTAATCCTGTACGGGAAAGCGTGGAAGGCCCATTCATATTGCTCAATGCCGCGAAGCTGAGAAGGAAGCTGAATAAAACGTAGGTTGTGGCTCTTTGCAATACCGAATGTGCCGCTTGTGAGTTCCCATGCTCTGAAACCTAGTGCGAAGCTTGGTTCTCCGTTCAGTATGGGTATATCGTACAGGTTGAAAGAGAAAGCATTGTTCCATGCGCGCTGATGTGCAACAAGACGCCTCAAGCGCTCTGTTCTTGAAAGTAAGCAGTATGGATTGTCGATAAGATTTGCAGCAAATAGTTCTATGGTGTAAGTGAGTGCTGTTGAGTTTGTCACCAAGTTCAACAGCCGCCTGGCAACCTGGATGGTAAAAGGTAATAAGATAAGTGGCAGCACAACCAACTGGATCCTCAACTCGCCGATTTACAGGTTATAAGGGACTGGGCGTCAAGGCACTCAAATATCTCGTGGATTAGTTCATCTGGGAGATTGGAGAGGGATATCGCTTCTCGTGAACTTGAAGTGGTCGTTGTAACGGCCAGAGCCATGTCTTCGTTCTAAACCATCACTTGCACACCCACTCTATAATCTCTAATGGCGTCCGCTCCAACTAATGCTACACAAGCTAAAGACCGCCTATACAATCAGCTATCTGTAAGCTTAGGCAGAATGTCTAGAGCTATCGGGAAAACGGCCGATCTATGTGAACAGCTTCAGGTGGATCTGCATTCAATGAGGACTTTTGCGGGGCTCGACGCTGCAAAGTAAGCCGGTTGTACTTTCTTGCCTTCTTCCGTAATAGTTAATCGTCCGCACAAAGATTTATGACCGTCGCTGCTCAATTGAACCCACAGGATACAGGAGTCGAGACGGGCAACCTGTCTGACGATAAAGAGTCATGACTTGGCAGTCTCGCCGCTCCGTTTTTGCAGTTTGTGCACAATAGTCGATTGTTCTTGTGAGAATACAGCGGAGCAACTTGTACTTCAGCTTAATTGACCCCCCGCCCCCAACCTATCCAATGCGCTAGTCGCGGGTGAGTTCGCAATTCAGCATGTCTGCCTATCATTCCAAATATGTCGCTACGCCTTTCCAAATACTTTCGCCGCTCCTCTAAATTGCTCTCGAGATCCTTTACATTACATTCAGCTGGGAATAAATGAACAACATGACGAGCATTACCAAAAAGTTATCCTTCATGTTTTGGAACATTTTTATGCAGAAGCCAACGTACTTTTCGCAGTCCCGTGTCAGGGTCTTGTCCCCCATCGCCACCTGTCGGAGACAGTAAGCTATATTATTCAAGACGGCTATCACCATGTTAACAGCGAGTATAGGCTTAAACGTTGGATGTACCTTGCAAGATTTCCCGATTCTTGTTTTCGGCGGTTAAACCGCCAGCCTGTTGTTTTCTCAGGCCAGTAAGAAGAGGATGGTTTTCACTAGCAATAGAAATGACAAGTTGAATGAAACTGTTCTCGAGTGTTGGACGATGCGATATAAGAGCCATCAGCAATGTCTCTATAAATTCATCTGTGTTTTCCTAGAGGGTATAAGAAAAGTAGATGTTCAAAATAATTTGAATCTAACCAGATAAGTCATTGGATCCAATATCAAGACTCTCATCCACATGCCAAAATTGACTCGTCGACTTCGGTCATCTGGTAGCTTCCACTGTTTTGTAAGGTCTAGAAACTGCTTCCAAGTCTAAAATGGCATTGCAAACAGTCCACATAGAACCAGACTATCAAAGTAGCTTACCTTGCCACCGGCGCGAACACTGACCTCGACACATCCGAGCCAACAGTCAAGCCAACGATGAAAAGCGCTGTTCACAACGGACAATCCTGGATCTAACACCTTGTTAAGGTTGCGCCATGCCCACCAAACCAAACAATCATCCATAGGCTAAGTCCGTTACATCTCATTCAGACCAAGGATGCCAGAGATGCAATGGTTACTCTTACAGCCTTCATCGCTTCCTCTTCGGCAGCGAAATCCCAGATAACCACTTGTTCCTCCCCCACACCAAGTGCAGCAAGGAAAGCTGGGTCATCATAATCTAACTCCATGATTCCATACTCGTCTTGACTCTCCTGGGACTCCTGGACTCCTAGGCTGGCGAGGCGCGGTTGTTGAGGCTGCGGTAAGACAGCTTTGCGAGCGTCGAGAAAAGCTTGGACCGTCTGTCGCATTTCTTCTGCCGTCGTAAGCACGTCGGTAAAATTTTGCGGAGCTTTGAAAATGGGTAAAAGAGATACTACAGACCGAAGTTAGGCAGATCTCAGCTCAACTAGCAGGAGTGACAACCCACTTAGAAGCAATGGCTCGGGGTATTCAGAATTCTCGTATGCTGCAATTATTTGATGAACAGCTCTTACGAGCGTCTGAGCGTAACAGCCAAGCCTGTCCTGTAAGATATTTCGCTCAGCCTCAGGTATTGATATCCCCTCAGGAGCATGTAAAACTCTGAAGTCGTCTACCAACACGCAGGCCATCTTTTCTATCCATGTCTTGAAACCATTCATAGGCAGTTTAGCACTTTTCATCGTCTTTGCGAGATACAGCATCCCACGGATGACAGCGAGGCGGGTTGTCTCGTCTGCGTCCAGAAAATTCACATAGCTCTGTGCTTGCGTGATACGGGAGGCATGGCGCGCGGGATCGAGGTGAACACCGACAGCGATTGCTCCAAGTCTGTTATACAGCATGGACAGATCCCGCAAACTTGTTGGTGTCTTTTTGGAGAATGGAAGCGACCCCACTGGCGTGGTTATGGACAACAGTTTCTTTATTTTCGGTGGTAGAGTACCATCGGTACTCGGCGTGCCACATAGAGCCGCTTGCGCGAGAAGTTTCAGAAACAGTGTAAACGCTACGTCAGCTGATTCATGCTTCGATAGCAATGTCCAATTGTTTTCCATTAGAAAGGAAGGATACTCCGAGCGTTCGTGCCGAAGCCCAGCAAATTTACGACTCCTAAAAATCTCGACAAGCTGGGTTAATACAATAGACGCGTTGTCCAGCTGCCAATGCCAGCGATTCCAAAGGTAAAAACATCGTTTTGTGATGATGCCGATATACCTGTCGCGTTTGTTCAAACTAGAGGCTGGTAGAAACTTGTCAGCAGAAGGATCGGCCTGCAATCGTATCCGCTTCAGAGCGGGGATGACGAGTTCCCAGCATGCAGGTAAGCGAGGAACTCCTGTTGTCATACCATGGATAGAGAACTGACTCAGGGCACACAAGCAAAAAATTGAGTGCCATATCCACTCGCTAGCTTCAAAGTTAGATTTGTTCGCACTGCGCTCCGATTCCACCGCTCCTTTGACCATCGTCCAGAAAGGGTGCATTATTTTCAGGGATGTTCCAGTTGCATCGGATAGGCTGTCTGCGAGATGGAATAAGGAAACCCATAGTTCGGCCGCATATTGTGCTGTCGTTGAACTATCGAGAGTAACTCTGTCAACGATTGGCGATATGGCCTGCTCTAACCCATAGTCAATTAGGTAGTCCACCAATAGTGCTATGGGTTGTCCCGTGTCATCACTGGTTGTCGATAGGGACACGAGGCCAGCACGAGCAAATAGTTCAACAGCAAACCAACAGGTAGACAGCGTGATTACATCTATTGAGGATGCTTGCAATGCTAAATTCCGCATCTGTGACACAAACATCGATGTGCGCTCCTGAACTGTATCTCGCAACAGCTTAGCCTCCGGTTCTGTAGCTTCAGTAAGAAGCCATGATAATAGCTGATTGGTCACATGCAGTAACTTCGGCCAGTCCAGTGGTGGCCTTCTGACTTGTGCCAGAATTGAACAGGTTTCGACGCACAAGTCGAAAATTCTTCCCAATTGCTCGGTAAAGACATTTATACTTGTGGCTGGACCTAATTCAATGTCTTGAAAAACATATATGCTAGGTATAGGTGGCGGATGCAGTGACTTGATGACGGAGATCAATTCGTGAAGCATCCCTTTGCCAGTGTACGTATCAGCACCGAAGCTGATGCCTGAGTGAAGGATTGGGATGTTGAAATCGTCGCGTATGAGCTGGTGTCTAGGCTGGGAGAAGGCATCATTGTTAGCGCAGTGATGAGGGCTGTGGAGCGACGCGTCGTGTGAAATGTGAGGCTGAGGTTTTGTACTTGCTGCCTGGAGTGCCCAATCTTGTGATAACGGAGCAATCGCCTGATGGAAATCATGATCCTCTGTATCGACAGTGATCATCCCGGTTTCTCTCCGTCCGGAAACAACGTGAACATTCTGGGAGGTGAAAGTATAGGCCCTATTGTCTCCAATCCGTGCCCGTTGCTTTGCCTTCCGACTGCCTTTCTTCGTCATATCGAGAGTCCGAATAGGTTGTACATCATTGCGTGGCTCGATGTCGTCTGTATCGAACTGGCTATGTCGATGTGAATCAGCGGCTGGTGTTTTCCGAGTATATCCTGACTGTTTTTGCTTCGTCACAATACGATGGTCGACGCCCAGCAGAGTTTGTCGTCCCCTCTTAATCCCGCCGACAGCAACGTCCACCTTATACCTTGGCTCCAGGCCACCCTTATGTTTACCCCCTATGGACCGAGTCTTGGTTTTGGGACCACGCGCCACACCGACTCTCCTTGTCCCTGCCAGCATGTAATCAATCAGGCTTTCTTCTCGCTTTCTGCCTGCGAGAGGTACCACAATATCAAGGTTGTAATTGAGATATGACTGAATGCGCGAGTCATCCACTTCATCAGAACTTTCTTCAGAGCTAGTCGTCAAATCCAACACCTCAGGGTGACTCCATCTAGATTGTATCCTCGGTGAGGCCACAGAATTATCCGGAGGGTTTTCTGACCGACTTCGACCACTATCCGAGCTATCCGAATCGCCTTTGACCTCCCGAAGCTCCAAATCCCAGGAGCTCTTAGCCCATTTTGTTCTTGTCTGACCGGGAAGTAGCTCAACCTCATCCTCTTCGTCGCTAGCTGATTCTCTTGCGGGTTTCTTAGAGCGGTGAGTCATCGTCCTCGAGGAACCATTAAGAAGTCTCTCAACCATGATTCTGGGGTAAAGGCGGCTGAGTAACTTGAATTGCTTATGTTGGTTCTTAGTCATTTTGGACGACGAGTTGTGAGAATCGCTACTTTCAGCGTCAGACCCTGGCTTCTGGAAGGCCCCCGCATCTGATGAGGAATCGACACCCTCGACATCAATTTGACGATGAATCTCGTCTTCGTCATCAACGGATAAAGGGAGTAGAGGAGACGGGGATCCATTGAATAGCGAAGGCGAAGGAGGGGACGATGTTCGAGGCGTATGGGCCCTGTCAGATAGCGAAATCCCTCCAGCGGGTCCTAAGGGTGAATACTGAGAGCGACTCTAAATCTCCAACTTCAATGTTAGACAATTGAATGGAAGTAACGTGCGCACCAGAGATAACGACGAAATTTGGAGAGGTGGAGTTCCTGCAGCGTGTGGCTCTTCGGGGTCTCCCAGATTTCTGATAGGGAACGGCATGGGCCTATTATACCCTTCGCTTGTCCCTTGTGCCGGACTGAGTCCAGATTTCCGTGCCCGAATTGCCTTTCTCGCCTCCTTTAAAGTTGCTCGAAGACTACTCTCTTCCTCTTCATCTGTTATCGGAAGACCTTGAAGAATAACCGGATATTGCGAAAGACTCTCTTCAGAGTGGATAGATGCTTTGCTCAGCCTGTGGCGAGGATTAGATCTCCTTTTGGCTTGCATGCTTGCGTCGTCGTCGTCGTCATGTTGATAGGTGACATCGTCAGCGTCCCATAACGCTTGAGATTTATCATAGAGCCCGTCCGCTTGCCCGTGATCATCTAGCCTCAGTTCGCGATTAGTGACAATGGCATCTGGGTTGGCACTCAGGGCATGCTTATACTGTAGTTTATCAACAGTGTACGGTTTGATCTGAGCGAGAGCACGCCTACGAAATGAATACCGTGGGGCGTTATAAAGATCATCGGGGTTGAAATCTTGAAAGACAACGCCAGTTTGGTCCTGATCATCACCATTGGAACGCAAATTTGCGTTGACTGGTTCATCAGCAAGAAGAGCACCAAATGGAGGTTCGAGTTCCTCCACTTGCGACAACGGTGGCGTGCGGAGACGGATTTTCGGAGGTGATGTCAGGGGAGCGTGTAAAGGAGTTTGCACCTTTGAAGTGATATTTTTGGGGGAAGAGTCGACCGATAGTGGAATTTGGCTTCTATAATGGTCTCCATCAAGTGAAATGTCGGAAAAAGGAGAACTCTCGCGCGCAAGAAAAGAGGGTGACCGTGAATTTTGGTTGGAGCTATGATCAGGCGTACTAGGGAGAAGATTGATCTGGGACGCGGGAGAATACGGTGTCAACAGATCGTTTGTATCTGTACGCGCGTTGTGCACATTTTGTAAGGGAGAACTGGAGTAGCCTTTATGATCAAGCTTCGAACTGCTTGAGAAAGGATGATGTTAGGAGTGTACTGAGGTGCGCACACCTTTATCCGTTTCCTTAGCGGACTGATATGATGTAGAACGCGCTCTGCTTCGCGTTGCTCCTGAAGGATCTCGTGTTCCTCTGGGTCGGAGGTCTCGACGTAGTCGCCCCCTTCCGAGTACATTAGTATGCTGTACTGTGGACGCGCAACCCACGTGGTTAATCACACTATGAGTACAATGTTACTTACGTAACACAGTCATCTCCCTGGATGAATATCCATCATCGCCCGGTAACTTCCAAAGCTCGGGGTATCTGCAAATATCACCCGACAGAACGAGGATGCTATGCTGGCAGGAATTGCAAGTTTCTTCATTCCAACGAGCCTGCTATCGATCCTTCTGGTTCCAGACCCCCTATTCTCACGCCATATGATCAAAGCAAGCGTTGCAGACACTTTGCAAACGGCAAGTACAGGCCTTCCATCCCAGTCGCTTTTCTTACGAATGCATTCAAGGTTACTGCAAAAGGGGAGATAAATGCTGGTTCATACACTTCCTTGATCCTAAGCAAGCGAGGGTAGACGACACCGAGCCGTGCAGCATCTGCTTCGAGAAGCCTTCAACCTATGGACTCCTAGGTCCGTCCCTTTGGCCCATTTAAGACATGGAATTGTTTCTCAGATTAAACGGGCATTAGTTGGCTGCAGCCATATCTTCTGCATTGATGTTCGGAATCATACTGCTTTACCACTGCTTGTCTACTAACTTTGATTAGTGCCTTCGCCGATGGCGCAACCCGAAAAAAAACCTTGAAGGGAATAGCGAAAACGCGAAGAGGTGTCCCATGTGTCGAACCCTTTCTCCTTATATTATTCCATCGTCACGCTTCTGGAAAGACGGGCAGGAGGAGAAGACGAAAGCTCTAGAAAACTACAAGACAACCATGAGCCACGTGGACTGCAAGTGCATACAATATCATATCTCCTTCTTTACCCTGCGACGCTGATACCTGATTTTCCATATCCAGATACTTCGCTCTTTCATTACACCGCAATCCTCAGAAACCGACTTGCCCTTTCGGAAATGATTGTTTCTATCGACATTCAAATCCCGATGGTACACCCCACAGATTAGAACATGGGTTTCGAACTTCAATGCGAGTAAGTCGATATTTCAAATATATACTTATCCTAACGTTAAATACCCTACGAAATAAGAATTGGGAGAGGAGACGAAATCTACCTAGATTGCACATCGATGGAAACCAAGACACCTACACGAATATCATCAACTTTCTTGATCGCGTGGTTGCAGAATTTGTAGAAGCGACGAGCCCAGAAGTCCCCGGAAGCCGACCAGGCTCAAGGACAAGAAGTAATGAAGCTAACACCGGCGGTCACATAGGACTTGTTGCTGCTGCCATCCGCGACCAGCTTGATAGTCTGGATTGGGACACTACAGGCCGCTCTGCATCAAGCAATTGGGTCCTGGACGCTGGATGGGGTTGGAACGATGAGTCGGCAACTGATGTAATTATCACCGACGATACGCCAATTTGGGGGATGGATGCCGTTGAAGAAGTAGCCGATGGTGGATGGCCAGTTTGGGATGATTCGTCAACCAACACAAGTCATGACACTAATACACACCTCATGAGGCAGCTGGAGTCCTTGGTGCGCGTAACACATCCTCATTGGTGTAAAAACTAATCATTAGATCTCACAGGCAGATCAAATGCTTGGACCACAACACGACATCCAAACGGATTCATCTCCTCCGCCCCTCGAGCCAATTAGTGTTCTCCAGCCGGCTGAGGATATTGGTGATCCAGAAACGCCAGCACACGAACGTAACACCGACACACAGAAATTTTTCATGATTATGTATTAACGATGTATCCAGATCCAGTCTCGGAACCAGCATCTAGGGAAATCGAAGAGACCTCCTCTTCAAATCAAACACCACCCAGAGACACAACGCCAGTGCCAACTACTGAAAGCACGATGGAAGCAGCGGGGGAGGGGGAATCGCACAGCCCCCTGGGAGTACCACCATTCGTAACCGACGGGAGAGGTCGAGTTGTTTGGAGCAACAAAGACGCTCAAGGGCACGCTGAACATGATTTGTGAATTGTATGATGTATATTGCTATTAGCCTAGATAAATAAATGTAAATCATAAACAACCATGTCTTTATCGTCAACCTCGACGATAAAGGCAGCTCTGACAGAACAGCTTGGCAATAACGCTCAGCCATATTTCTTAGCTCTTAAAGATTTCGTAACCGGCAGGTCTTCACGGACAGAATTCGATGAAAGCGTTCGCCAGTTGCTGGAGGCACCAACACTCGTGCAATTACACAATGCACTGATCATTTCACTCTTTGACTCAACAATCCACCGGCATCCACCTCCCTCGATTCCACCTCCGACTCCTGTAAACAAGCAACCACCCATTAAAAGACGGCGTTTAAATGACTATAACCAAGTTCTACGCTCTAATCGTCTGAAGAGATGGACTCTTGGCACCGGCAAACGTGAACGTGATCGTATACGCACCCTTGAAACTCTTGAAACACCTGCTGCACGTCTACCAACAGACGAGATTATGAATGAGAGAGGCCTAATATTGCTACCTGAACGAGGCGGTAAGCATAAGCATCCGTACAACGGATTCTCCATCAGCCTACTCAATATTTTGTCAGACCCACCAGGGAGCCGTCTTCCAGTGCACTTGCTTTCAATAACTCGTGCACCTACTCTAAATCATATCGCTGACCGAATGAATCTTATTTCCGCTCAAAATAACCTAGGTCCACCCGCTCGCAATGTTCCGTCTCTTATGAATCTTGCCTGCGAGGTTCGAATAATTCCGAGTATATTCAAATTGCTAATGTATCTGTGATTCAGGCCAAACTCAAGCAATTGATCACCCACGCACTCACGTTGACATCTACATCTACCTCGATCTCCTCTATTGCCCCGTCTACCTCAATTCAGAACGCCAGTCGGCCGCCGCCTGTCCTCTCTCCTTCTTCCTTTCAAACACTCTTTACTATTGCACCCGCGGACATTCCAAACAAGTCAGCTACAGCGATGCGTTTGTCTCTTGGTGAGACAGACGTCTTGGATGATTACTACCAAGATGTTGTTCTACTCAAGGACCGTGAAGTCAGAGACCAGCGATGGCAAATCATGGCTCTACTTGCGGAAAGAAGCACGGTAAGAGATGGACTACGAGGCATCACATAACTACGTTGTTTTTATGTTACTACGTATAATGATTCTAATAAACCAGTGTAAACAGCGAACGAACCTACTGTAGGCATAACTTTGATGGCCAATTTAGCAGGTAGGCTCACGATCAACCGTATCTCTACCACTCTATTCTCGACAAGATGCAGACGACGGTCGAAAGCCCATCTGACAGGTCCTACAGATTTATCTTCGCTGTCCTTGTATGTTGCAACACCAGAACAGATCCTAGAATCGAGACGCCGAGCGAGCACTCATAAATATTGGGGAAGGGGCATGTCAACTGAGGAATTTCTAGCTAGAGATACACTCATAGATAAAGATCCAAACGCTAGTGGCGGGAAGCTCACGACATGGTACGGATCAACAGCTCCTCGACATTCACCCCCAATGGAATATAATATCCGTACAGGGTACTAGCACCTCGAGGTGACCCCGAAACGTTGGACTTTGCATCATCGATTAGAACGTAATAATTTGCAATCTCATTGCTCGCCCTACTTCTAACGGTCCCTAGATTCCGTCGTGAAGGACTAGTGTGGACACGACCACACGAGTATAACTACAACTCTGAGTCAGACTCCTCCGTTGTACCAGAAAGAGTTACCTGCTACGGGCTTGCGTCCCTCTTCACCCCACCCCATTATCGAGGAAAAGGATACGCCCGACACTTGATGCGTTTGCTACATTGGGTTATGGCAAATGAAACCCGACTACCCAGTGCGAAATTTCCTAAAGAGTGGGGCCTGCCACCTCCAAAAGCTGAACGTGCGGGTGATGGTCGCTTTTCCGCCCTTTGGAGCGACGTTGGGGCACACTACTATGATCAATGTGGCCCTACGTTTGACGATCAAGGTTGGATTTCGAGAGATTCGTTCTCGACAACGTGGAATGTTCGCGGAGGCACCCCAGTCATCAAAGATGAGCCAAACGACTGGGTGTGGCTAGACGAAAAGAACGTCATGGAATTGTGGGATCGAGATGCAGACTACATCGCGCGGACATTTAAGCCCTCACAAAACCACCGAATTTCTTTCACATTCCTACCCGATAAGGGGGTAGCAGCGTTCCAACATCGCAGGATTAAAATCTTTACGGATAAATTAATTCCTGCAGTCCAGCATTGGGGAATCATCGCTAGAACGAACAACGACACGTACGCCACGTGGACTTTTGAAGTTCGACCTCCTGAACCAAAAACACTCCTCATCACACGACTGCGTTGCAGACCAAACAGTTTCGAAAGATTGTTTGGGATGATTCTAACCGCAGCAAGCAAGCACGGCATGGAACAAGTGGAAGTCTACAATTTACCGGCTGAGCTGAAATCCATCGCAACAACACTGGGCGGAATAACTGCTGAAAGAGAGGAACATATACCTGGCTTCAAGTGGTACGGGGAGGAAGACTCAAGTCAAGTTGCTTGGCTACTTAACGAGAGGCAAGTGCCGATCACAGCAACCCTACCTTTAATTTATCGAAGTGTGTTAGGTTCTGCTGGTGCTGAGCTGAATGAGAAGTCTCTGAGAAGTCTATGTGTGCACGCACATACTCAGGCTAATATTCACTGGTACATAGTGCAGCCACTGCTAGACTAAGTCAATATAAAATATGCCACGCATTGCACAATCTGAGCTTGTCACCTGAAACTTAACTTCATGACCAGCCTCGCAGGCATCGACACAAATCTATCTTCGCTTTCCTTGTTTGTTGCAACTCCAGAGCAAGTACTAGAATCGAGACGCAGGACATTCGTAGAATGGGGAATGGGGATGTCTACTAAGGAATACCTAGATAGAGACGCCCGAACGGATGAAGATGAATGTGGCCGTAACGGGAAGTTTACTACATGGTGAGCCTTGAACACCTCGGGGACTTTTGATATCTGTCTGAATTCTGACATCACTATTTGACTCGATAACGGTGCGATGTAGGGTCCTTGCACCTCGAGATGAACCGCAAACTTTGGACTTCGCATCTTCGATTGAAACGTACCAGTTGGCAGCCTCGTTGCATTTCACATTCTCATTAGACTTGTAGTTATTGTCGCACAGGGCTAGTCTGGAAACAGTCCTCAAGAGGTGACACAAGCCTTAGGCCATCCGTCATCCCAGAGAAAGTTATTTGTTACGGACTTGCGTCCCTTTTCACCCTGCCCCAATATCGAGGCAGAGGATACGGCCGACACTTGATGCGCCTACTGCACTGGGTAATAGCAGATGAGCCTAGGGCAAAATTTCCAGTGGAATGGGGCTTGCCTCCTCCTAGAGTTCAAAGCGTAGGCAATGGGCGATTCTCTGCTCTCTGGAGCGACGTTGGAGCACACTACTACGATCAATGTGGTCCTACGTTTGAAGATCGAGGTTGGGTTTCGAGAGGTTCTTTCTCGACAACATGGAACGTGTACAGAGACATCCCGCCGCCCATCAAAGATGAATCAAATGACTGGGTGTGGTTAGATGAGGAACATGTTATAGAATTGTGGGATCGAGATGCAGACTACATTGCGCGAGCATTAAAGCCCTCACAAAACCACCAAGTTTCTTTCACATTCTTGCCCGATCAGGGAGTAGCAGCATTCCAACATCGCAGGATGAAATTCTTCACGGATAAATTGACTCCTGCCATCCAGCACTGGGGAATTATAGCTAAATCTACTGGGGAAGCAGACCCCGACACATTCGCGACTTGGACATTTGAAGTTCGACCACCTGGACCGAAAACACTTCTTATTACACGTCTACGCTGCAAACGCGAGAAATTCGAAGGGCTGTTCAAGGAGGTTTTGGCAACAGCAAGTAAGCATGGTATGGAACAAGTAGAAGTCTACAACCTACCAAGTGAACTTCATTCTACTGCTGTATTACTGGGTGGGACGACTTTTGAAAGGGAGGGACATGTTCCTGCTTTTAAATGGTATGGTGAAGAAGATCCAAATGAAGTTGCCTGGCTCCTCAATGAGAGGCAAGAACTCAAACTGACATCTATATTAATTCTAATCATAACGATATTACAGGTTTTGTTGGTGTTGAATGTACATAGTCTCACGTGGGAAGGTGTGAGTCAGGCTTTGTTCCCTACTGTAACTTGTATATCTACTTGCCAATGAAAAGGTCAACGCTCTCGCGACGCTTATGGCTCTATTCGTGTCTTTCTATACCTGCCATAATCCTGCTTTCTAGCTATATGCATGGCGTAAATCTATCTGGGGTTGACGGTGATGCGCCCAAGATACAGCTTGTTCTTGATAGCGCCACGCACAAATACAACGGCTTACACGACGACGTAACAAAGGTCCCAGAGTTCCAGCTAACGGCCTTATTACAAGTCACACCCGAGTCGGTTTGTAATCTTGTTGAATTGCTTACACCTTTCCAGGGGCAGTCACAGCTTCGAGAAGTTATCCTTCTTTGCCCACAGGCCATTGCACCCGACGTTCGATTTACTCTTGGAGACATGATCTCTGCTAGTGACGACTGGCCTGATATTACACTTGAAATCACGAGCGGTAGTTCTGATAGCGAGGTCGATCTCATCGAAGTAGCTTCTGGAGTGTCTACGGAGTGGGTCTTGCTGATGGACCACCAGGGCTTGTCTCAGCTTACAAGTACTTCTCGAGATATTCTACTCAGCCCTCCGGCCATACCATTACCCTATGGCCCTAGAGGTATCTGCCTCTCTTTGTACAATATTTCGGAGCTTTGCGCCCTCAGGCTGCATGAACGCTCAAGACCTGTGTCATACCTACTTCCTCCCTTTGTCATGCCCACATATCTCGCGACATTTCCCCATAATTACCGAGTTCATTCATGGATATCTCTAGGCGAACATATTGCTGTATCACATGGCAACGGATCTGGCGGTTTGATCTTTGGCACGAGTGACATCGTGCCCCCGAGGGTGTCAAAACATGGGGCAACGCTGGCGTACGACCAAAATCATCATTTTTCTGGACAGAGCCGTAAATATGATAACGAGACGAGGCTGGAACCAAACCAAGACCCAGTTACCCTCCGGGAGCAAGGAATCTTCGTTATCTTGCTTCCTGATGTCGAAGACTTTCGTAGCATTAGCGCTCTCTTGTGTAGGCTTCAAAACCATGGCAAATATCCGAATTTTCCGAATTTTGTTTCTTTATCAACGAACCACCTAGAAGTGGGCTCACATGTGAAGGTCCGCACAAAGGAGAAGCAAAACCTATTCATGGTTCCTCTGATGCAACTATCGGAATCGACGGTAGGTCTGCTGCAGCTACCCAATGCCACCCTTCCAGCCTGGCGTGCACTTCCGGTGCTCAACTTGACTGGGGCTCTGACAACGCTCGAAGCGCTAATCGAAACGGGAAACGAACGACGGAGGGAGCTTACGAGTAGCGTAATTGCACCCGCCCAGTTCGACGCCGAGGACCTACTACGCGTTCAAGACACAAAGCCCCCATTGCACTGATCGAAGTGTTACAGAACGTTTCTTTATTTATGTATTTTCACCTTTATAAGTACAGCTTGCTATAAAGGACTCGGCAACAGGATTCAATGATGATACTCTGGACATGAACAAGGTTGAGGGGAAGAGTGACTGGATTGGGTGAATGAGATGTGTGGTGATGTTAAAGATTGGCGAGTGGGATGGCAAGAAAGGCCATGAAGTAAATAAAAAAAAAGAGCACTCTGGGATGATGGATGGATGGATGTAGTTGTACAGATAGAGCACTTGGAACAAAAAAAAAACATCAATGGTGGGTGGGGGGATAGCGGCATTACCGCGTTCTGGATTGTGTGGATCAATTATAGATATATCATATCATGCTGAGGGAGAACCAAAAATGCAAGGAAATTCGCAGATGCTGACGAACACCAGGTGGAGATTGCAATTGAGGGGGGGAAACAAAATTTAGGGTCAGTATAAAAAGAGGAAGGGGATTGGTGAGTGAGTTGACCAGAAAAAAAAAAAAGAGGCTGGTTCGACATTGGGATGATTGCACGAGAGCAATTTTGTTTCAAATGATTAAAGATTCAAGGGTGGGACGGAAGACGAAAAATTCATGCGCTGCAAAGAGCTTGTGCTGCGAGTCTTGAGATTGGGATGATGATGATGATAATTGTGATGCTGATGGTTTAGGTGCTGATGATGAACAGAGCCGTAGCTTTTACGTTGGAGTTTACGCTCGCGCCTGAGTTCTTTACGGCTCCTTTGAGGATAATGGTCGTGATGACGGCGATTATGGAGAGGTGGAGGTTGATTATATGGAGGGGTGTTCGTATCGCCCAAGAGATCGCGGCGATGACGCGCTTCCCGATCCTGGATTTGAGTTAGGATATAGTTCTCTTCTTCGACCTTTATGGATGAATCGCTATCATCGAAATCCGAGAGGTCATCGGTGGATGAGGAAGAAGAAGAGGAAGAAGCGCGAGATGATAACCCGGATGCGGATACAAAGGTCGGGAAGCGACCAGAGCGAGAGTCGCCGTCGTCATCATCGGAGTCATGATCGCTGGGTGCCGAAGACAGATCGATGGATCTAGCTTTGCCTTTACGAATAGAGGCGGCCGATTTTTTAAGAAGAGATTTTTGTTTCTGTTTACTGGGTAATGAAGGTTTTGGTCGCAAGGGGGAGGCGTGGTGGGGGTGATGATCGGGTAAAGAACTAGTTGCAGCCAGTTGGCGAGCGGCAACGACTGCTTTTGGAGGGCGACCTCTACGTTTTTGAGGAGGAGGATGAGGGGAATTGTTGGAGATTCTTGCGGTGGATGTGGAGGCTAGCGATTGGGGAGGGAGTGGGGCACGAGGTTTGCCGAGCATGCGTTGTGGGACGGTGAGTTTTATTTTCAAGGATGGAAGGAGGGGCGGGGGGGATGATGATGAGGAAGGAAAGTTGATATTGCAGGTACAATCCCCATCGCAAACGGGGCAGATGTGGTTTTCATCTTCGATGTTTGGATGGGGAGCGTTTATGAAGGAAGACGTATTATTGGAGGGAGAAGGCGATTGTTTTGGGAGGACTGGCATGGGATAAATAAGATTATATTATAATAACGATGGAATGAATGCAAACCAGAGAAACGATCTTTAGGCATTTGAGATGTTTGATGAACATGGAGGGAACCGTGCAGGGAGCTTTTGGTGGGTTTATTATAATAATTCGACTGTGTTAGTCGCAGAAAAAAAAAATTATAATTTTTTGATGGCAAAAAAGTCGAGCAGATCAGATGACCCGGTTATCGATCTATCATCACACGACTCATATCCGAGATGCTTAATAGTGTAGTATATTCATTATGCAGCGCTATACAAAAACAGATTGTTCGTCGCTGCAATCTACGCGTCTCGCTCAAACAAAGAATAAAATAAAAAAACGACAACACAACACTCACAGCGATTGTATTCTCCCGAGGATGCCAGCTGGCGTGTAAAATCTTCTTATTAAAGTCAAGCGCATCAAGTTGCATCGCATCTCTCAACCCTCCACTTCTTGTCCCATTCTTCAAGCCTGGCTTACTCAACGGTCCACCAATCTTCTTCGCCTTGAACGCCGATTTATCCGCTTGCAGCAAAACATCCCCCAGCGTATCGGAATCGTATATCCGGAAATAGTTGTGGTACGACCCCGTTAGCACATGTCTATGTTTAGACAACCCCATCATCATCGTCAGCAGCTGCCTCTTCTTACTATAACGTGAATCAACATACTTGTCATCCCCTCCCCAAACACATTCAAACTTGTCAAAGATACAGTCATTCTCATACAAGTCACAGAGCTTGCCCCGCAGATGATCATGTATCGGAATCGTCTTCACAGGCCGTGTCTCCATATTGACGTCCCAGATCTTTAGTGATAGGTAGTCTCGAGACAATATATACCGTCCGTCATGGCTGAATTTCACGTCAGAAATAGACGAGATGATCTCTGAAAAGAACGATCGTGTCGACGGATCTTCCTCCTCCTCAAAGCCTAACCCCAAAAACATGTTCAATATCGTACAAACAAGTATTCGCCTACACCTACATTTCGCGTGTTTGTCGCACAAAGCAGAGTCCCGCATGTCCGCAAGTTTGATGTTGCTTTTCGAGCTTGAATACATGAACAGGTTGCAATGCGTGGGATGGAATTCCGTCGCTGTAATGACCTCCGTCAGCTCTTCCATATTCACAGGTTTAATATCCACTATATCTAAATCAAAAAGTCAACGAGCAGAACTCGCGGGTTCCGACAGGAAACATACTAAAGCTCTGATCGCTGATATTAAGGTTCCACAGGTTGATTCGTAGATCATCCGCGGAAATGTATGTCTCTTGGTCCGAGTTCACAGAAATCGAGTGTATGTGGTACGTATGCGCGCTGCTGTAAACCTTGCGTGGAACTGCTGCAATAATGTTATCTTGTTGCAACATACGGGGAAGTCTCAAATGACTGGAAGATGCCGGGGGTGGCAAAGTACGCTGGCCATCGTAATGATTGGATTCCGAAATCACTTTGAGAGATTTCTCGAAAACCTTCCAAAGTTTTATGGTTTTGTCTGTCTCGCGATGTTAGATTACAACAGACAAGAATGATCAAAGTTACGCCACCATTCGTTGATAGCAAAAAGTGTGCTGAATTTTGCCTTTTGCACCACCGGATCTTGTTAATCTTTTCTTCAATCTCTAGCGACTTCAGGTAGTCAAACTCGGGTTCGTGAGATTGAAACTCGGTGTAGAACTTGTATTCGCAGCCCTTTTTCTGGGATGGCGATAATGATTTCGAAAGAGTAGGTTCGCTCCACAATATTCTCGAAACCTGTCAGCGCAGGTCCACGCTTTGCCTTTGTTTCAGCCTGGGATTGTGCTGTGGACTGACTAGTGGTTTTCCCGGGGTCACCTTCTCGTGCCAACTCAGCACCGATAGCTGGGTGGCCGAAAAACTCTGCCTTGTTGACGTGGTAATGTACACCAATCCCGCCTGTCTCTCTTTCGAGATTATACCGTGCTGAAGGTTGGAAGGAAAAATGTGGGTCTGGTATTGGCGCCGTACCAAAGATATTGGGTATCGCAGACAAGAGCGAGAACGCGAAAAGAATTAAAAGAGGCAATAGTTGAACCAGCACAGACCGCGGTTCGGCATTTCGACCGTCGTGTTGGTGATGAGCCTGTCGCCCCATACGTGCTGTGCGGAAACCACCAGGCCCAAATGTTGTCGTGAAAACTGAAATAACTTTTATAAAGTTGATCCCATTTGGAATTATGTGTGAATACTCACCAGGACCGCCTCCGAAGCTAGCACTGAATCCATTTCCACCGCCGCCAAAGAACATGTTGAATAGATCTTCCGGACTAATTTCACCCTCAAATGCCATCCCACCGTCAAACGGACCACCAGAAAACCCAGACGACCGAGATGACATTCCTCCGAATCGGTCTTCAGGATCGGCACCACTTTGGTCGTAAGCAGCACGCTTCTGGGCATCTAACATAATATATCAATACAACAAATGGTTGATGGAGCAGCAGACGTACCCGAGAGGATCTGGAATGCTTTTGAAACCACTTGGAAACAGTATTAAAAATCCCGACATTAACGCGAAGGAGAATGTGACATACATTTAAAGGCTTCATCAGCTCCAGGAGCCCCGTTTTTGTCAGGGTGTAGTGCAAGAGCCAACTAGCGGGTACAATGAATGATATCCCGTGGGCTCGGCTTGGAGACATACCTTGCGATAGGCCTTTTTAATCTCCACCTCCTCGCAATCCTTTTTCACAGCCAAAATCCCATAAAAGTCCGTCACTTTACAAGATTTGACCCTTTGCACTACCGCCTTCTGCTCGTCTGTATACTCTCTTTTCTCACCCCCAATACCGCCCGCAGTACCGTTCGTCTTGCTGCTAGGTTTCCGATGATTCACACCAGGCTCAGATATGTGTTCCTGAGTTGTTGAAGTAGTAGATGTTGTGGTCGAAGAGTCAGACGAGGAGCTAGCGTTAATGGATGCGAGCAGGGCTAGTGCCTGCTTGGTTTCGAATAAAGCGATTGACTTTGAGCAGAACTTGCGAGCAGATGGTATGCTTCCTGCATCGAAATGCTTCCTCGCAATGCTGAGGCACTTCAATGCCTCATCCTTATTGCTCTCCATACGGGAATGAAAAGAAGGGCGGACTCGAGATCGGCCAACGGACACGGACGTGGACTGATGCAATTATATAAGCGCGTCACATACATATATACCTCCTTGGCCCTTGTTCAACCAGTAAATGCCATCCGAGGTGCCTTCTCGGGAGGAGGAGTCCAATGAGCTGACTCGGTTCAGAGAGGAATGGAAAGCTGAACTAGTAAAAAGAAAGGCTACTGAGAATGCCTCCGTTCAGCCGGGCACTCGGGAGGTTGTAGACACTCCTCATAGCCGTTTCTACCCCAACGGTCAAGTCCTGTCTCTTCTCGTAAACGAGGAGAATACCCCACATCACATCATACCTCTTCTAAAATCTACTCTACGTATGAAGGTACATTTCATTTCAAATCATTAACTTTTTTTTTTTCTGAAAACGCGCTGGCTAGGGTTTATTTATAGGCAAATGGCGCCTTACTGGCACTGAGGTCGAACTTTCTGATTTATCAGATGCTAGTAGTCGTTCCCTGGTTGCAGCCGATGATTCGCATCATTCTTACCATCCGACCCCGTCTGGCGAAGCTCGCCAATACTCATTTAACATGACACTCAGACTTGCGTCGCGGCCTCTTGGTCGATGGAACAAGATAACTATTGGGGCATATAACTCGGTCAACCTCGAGACAGGGGAGATTGTTCCGGTCGCTTTAAAGCATGAGAGACCTTTTTGGTTTTCAAAGGTCAGGTCTTACGGTTTATATTAGGCAGAATCTTATGCGTCAATACGAGATGTCCCTTATGCATTCTTTTTTTGATGCAAAACCAGCCGCTTCACACTAAACTACCAAAAATATCACCACAATCGTACACTTTGTCAACTTTTGAAACAAATTGTGTGCGTGAGGAAGCTTCTCACTTCGTAACCTCGTCAAGATGCACATGAATTATTAATCTAAGTATAATAAATAGTGTATTCCATGGTAAAAAGAGCTATTCAATATGCCACATATGCCACGCAGAGTAAAGGGAAACCTGCGTATAAACCAAGCCAGAACACTATGTTCCCCAACAACTTGTTCCTTTTGACTATTGGTATACGACCAATGACGATCATTGGGATCTGGACAATCTATAGACAATCTCATATTAGAATGAAACAACGGTGTAAACGAGATGACGGACCTGGAGGATAAAGAGGTAGAACCTGTTTAAAACGTCAGCTGGGAACAACCCATGACGTATGGACGGAGCGCACCGAAATTTCTGCGTTACAATGACCATGACGAGCTCGTGGACGGATGCGCTTAGCAAAAAAGTGAAAAACATAGCCCATGTACGGGACAAATTGTAGCTGAGTATGGTCGGGGCATAAACATGCCTTAGCAAAAAGGCATAGACCGGTTTGTTCCATTTACGAGAGAATTCGTCCCAAGAGGTCGAATTCCACCTATACAAACGAGAGACTAGATCAGTAAACTACCTCTAAAATGTTAGATGATTTTTGTCATACTGCGGAGATTCTTCGTCAACCCAAATTTGATGATAGGATAAAAACCGAACTCACCCAGTCTTCGTAGAACTGACGGTCGGCGAAACTAATTGCGAACAAGTATCAGTAAACTTGCAAACCTTTTCGAACTTTGAACGGTCAGATGGTGATGCCAGTCGGTGGCCCAGTAACACTGCAGAAGTCGTTGACAATGCCGGTGAAGTAAATTTCATGAAACCTGTCGCTATTGACAATACTATCGCTATGAGATGGAGGCTTGGTGTGGCACAAGGCATCGCTGCTGCAACCAAAATGCCTGGTCTGTTGAATACCACGTTCCCTTTATTTATTCTGATGTGCCCATAACTTTAGCAAGCGATGCCTACGTTCTTTCGGATTGGCCTGCGGGATACGCGTTTTATGATCACCACAAAGGATCTCAAAATAACCCAAGGCACGACCTTTATCTGTTTGGTGCGGTCCATCTACAGTCTTTAAGCGAGTGTGAGCTCAACTCGTTTTAGGTGCTCCTGCGCGTCGATATCGTTCCATCAACGAGTTCATACCCCACGCAATATGGCTTTACGAGGATGCGTCAATGAATGTTTCGAACTGCCTCTGCAAATATTGTCAAAGGAAACCCCAAAAGGAAGTTTCAGCATCCTTTACGCCTGGTGTCCTCCGTACCTCGACTCCCTCACGCCAAAAACCAGCGAGATCCAAAGGTCTTCGGGAAAACGCGCTGAAGTCCTCTCACAAGGAAGTGTACGCAACCGTCCAGAGGGTGCCTGTGCCCGTTAAATCCTCGAATATACATGGCAAAGCTACCATGCTTGTCGAGCGCAATGCGGATCTCCGAGCAACCGTCTCAAAAACGTCTATGCCATTGAGGCGGTTGTTTCGCCCTGGGGAAATGTTATGGTGCTCTCTTGACCCTCCTATCAATGGCCCCGACAGTGTGATCGTCCAGTTTTGGCCTGGTCTCGTTGATGAAGTCAAGTTGAAGACCGTGCCCATTCCGATAACTGAAGAAATAGATGGATCCAACGCCGCCAATGGGGACCCAAACCGTACACCATGGAGACCCAGCCAATCTTTCGAATATCGCATGCAACTTCTCGCTGTGAATCACTCATGCTTGGTCCCCGATCGTATGGTGCTTCCTTACCAAGCCCATGTGCCACCAGAAGAGCTTATTGCAGCTATGAAAGCATTCCCATCCGAGCATCTCAACTTTCACCGGGATGTCTTATCGCGATTCAATCCATATGGAAACCCAAGATTTGAAGATACTGTAGCTCCGTTGGCTATGGCCTTACAGATAGGCTCGGAATTGTCTGCTTTTTGGTCTCTTACAGACGAATGGGCTTTTGATCATCATCCATTCCCGCCCCTTACAGCTAGTGCTGCACCATCTGCAGTAAACGAGGCCCCTCACCCACAGGATCAAATGTCGTCCGCCTCAAATCCTGCTGGTCCTTCTTCAATAGATCCATTCCAATCGTCGCCAGATTCAAACACAGAAACGTCTCTTACAGTGAGTCAGCGCGTCTCAACAAGAGTACTCGGGAAGAGTGAATTTAAATCACACATGCAGATGAGGTACCAAGGGCTCTGGTGGGGTGGAGAACGGATATGGGTAGACGATCTCGTACGACTAAAGTTATCTAGACGCTGTATTGCCCCAAAGGGAGAGCAGCATATTTTCCCGCCCTCAGGACCGGGCAAGTCAGCACGCGAAGTATGGGAAAACTCGCAGCTTGACAGTTCAGAATTAGGTGCAGGTCCAAGAGGGGTATTCATGAGGGTCGATGCCTTGTTCATCGCCGAGAAACTCTTACCCGACGGTAATTCTCACAAGGAGTGTAGGGTTGGTGGGATGGTGTATGAACTAGCGGACATAGATTGGGAGGACCCTGACGCAAATGCGAGCAGCCGAACCACCTCTCTCCCTACCACAGCAAGCGGCTCTGCGACACCTTTAGCTTTTGTACCCGCGCCATCGCCCCTCCATCCGCACGTTGGTTCCAACATTGACAGCAATCCCTCGAATCCAGCCGCCAAAGCAGCTTCCATTAGCGCTCGACCTTCGCAAAACACACCCAAGAAACCATATTATGACTTACCAGAGGCTCCAGATGGTTTTTTCTTCCGACCCATTCTTTCTGACGGATATGAAGCCATATTCTCACTAAGCCTCGTAAGTGGACGATATTACCCGAAAATTCTCTCCCATCCACTTTTGGGGCCGATTGTGGAGCGTGCACAGGCAGCTCCACTGGAGGACGGAGGCGTTTTGCAGCGGAATGATCTTTGGGCTTTGGAGGGTCTTTCGTCTGGGTATCATAACTCGGTAGACCCCGTTTCATATCAACTGTCACGTAAGAAGATGATAGAGGAGGCGGATTCGACCGCCAGGAAGGCGTTAGAGGTGCACAAGCAACGGCAGATCGGTGCGATGCGTGAGGTCGATGAGGATATGGATCAGGATCTAGCGCCCTCCTATGTGATGGACGTTGACCAGTGAGAGGACTTGGAGTGATATATGTACGCTGTAGTTTAAATTTTGACGCTTGCCTGGGCTAATAGTACTAATCGCTTGGTCATTAATATTGAAGTACATACTTACATTTAATAATTGCCACAATTGTATCGTCACTACAAATCCATCATTACCCATCAAGACTAAACTCAACACGAACCCCCACAGCTTGGGTCCCTCTGCGCTGGTGTGCCATTCCCTCCAAAAAAAGCTGGCAAACAACGGAGCCATGAGTTCGTCGCGTCCCCCAAAAGCGTTCAATCCAATTAATAACATCACCCTCAGAGACTTGCGGCTATTGGCGATCTCAACACACATGACGGAGCTATCCTACGCTATATCAGACATTCAGACGCGTATCTTCGGTATTTGGGCCAACTCGCCAAATGACTTTCTAACTAACGAGTCCCCCGGCGCAGAGATACAGGAACTACGGCATAAATCCCAATCACTTGGGGACGCGGCGAACACCACCAACATTGACCAGTCTTTGATGGGCCTCAACGAGAAGTTTGAAAACGTCGAAAAGGGTATGAAATCAGTCAATGATGCTCTTAGCCCTTTGCTTCGAACCGCATCAACACCGACTCTTCAGCATAATGGCGACCCCAATGAAAATACGTTGATGCTTAGGAAACACGCAGCTTTGCAGGCAGATTGGGACGCAGTCCAAGGTGAAAGTGAGGTTCTGCGAGAGGAGCTCAAGGAGGACAAATGGTTAACAGTGTTCAGAACGGTCACGGATCAAGCGGATGGTATGATGTCTAGCTTGGAAAAGGCTGTTAATCGATGCCAGGTGTGTTTCGTTTCCAAACATCCACATATGCGCATTTCCCACACTTCATAACGCCCAGGAATTCATTTGGCAAGTTCACCGGCATGGCGGAGATGATCCACGCCATTCCCAAACATCTTTGTCTGCATCCCAACGCGGCGAGAAATCTCAAGCCCTAACTTTAGAAGTATCTAACTCTCTTCTCGACTCATTTGAAGCGAAGAAAAAGTACGTTTCCCTTATTTGTTACGTTCACTGAAGAAAGTAACGCCGCAATTAGACATTACATGCCAGCAACGTCCAAGGTTTTGTCAATTATCGACAAAGGCGTCCGAGACCGAGTCACAAAAAATGGCGAAACTCTGCGGAGACATGCCGAGTCTGCCCAACGATGGAAAATTCTACGCGATCGAATATCGAGGACAGATGTAGAAATGGCCAAAGTGCAGAAGCTTCTCTCGGCCGGCGAGGTCACTCCAAGCGAAAACGGGTCAAGTACATCTGGCACTACTTCTATGAACAATGGGTACCTCGCAACGCCTCTGAGTGCTCCACGCTCATCAAGGACCGCAAGTACTTCTAGTACGCTTTCAAGGTCGATGTCACCCTTGCGTAAGTTTGCCCGGAAAATTACAGGCAGCCATCGTATACCGCCAGTGACTCCACTTCCAATCGGTAAACCTACTGGCAGTCACGCACCATCTTCTGAGCCTGTCCAGCCTCTTCGCCGTCAGAAGACTTCCCTATTCTCTTCCCTCCGAGGAAACCAGCCACCAACGCCTATCACACCCGATCGCCCAGGACATAAGTACAGTCAAAGTCTTACGCCAGACTCATCTCCTCATGCGAGCAAAGTCGCCGACAACTATACGGTTAAGATTCGACCTAGCCTCAACAAACAGGCATGGAATAGCTCTACAAGGGTTGAGCCAGGGGAACAATCAGCAACAATCAAAGGCACATCCCCTAAACGACCGCCTTCTGCAGCAGGAATGTTCTCTAGCTCTGGTGCTATCCCGCCCGTCCCGTCTCTCAATCCTCGGAGGAGCCTTTCACGAGCTTCGATGGCTTCATCTCGCCCTTGGTCACCTGTGACTTCCTCCATATCTACAACCCAATCCTCCCAATTCCCCGTGTTCAGACCTCCTTCCCGTGCACGAACTCCGTCAGGGCCTGGCCGTGGTGTTACCCCTGGTCCAGCCATGACACCACGCTCACGACCCAAGACTCCGAGCTATATCCCTAAGCCCTCGAAACATTCTCAGAGTCCACCAAATCAGTCAGATACCAGCGGGGATGGTGACAGCCCCCATGCAGTACGAGCCATATCTCCATCCATGAGTGTTACTTCCTCAGGATTTGGGCATCCCCCACGTCCCCCTAGTCGTTCTATGATTCCTATCCCAAACGTTCATCTCTCTTCTCCTTCACGACCGACCTCATCCATGTCAGATTATTCACAAATAGATTCTTTTCGAAGCTTTGCCGCGCGAGCTCAAACGCCAGAACATACTCTCAGGGCCAGGGCACAACAGGTACCACTGTTTCATGGAACAAGTGGGCGATCAGCGACGCGCCCCTCTTTGGCTACCAGTAAACTTCCGCCATCAAGTTTCAGGGACAGCCCGAGCAGCCGCGCGCCTTCCAGGCCTGGATCTCGGGCAGGCGCTTACACTCCTACAATGGACAATCTTCTAATGCACGAATACATACCTGGCAACCCTAAAGATCCGCTTGATGTTGAAGTAGCGGCGATTGCCAACTCTATTGGCCATGGCTTACTTGTAGAGCGGATAGATCCACCACTCAAGAAGGTACCGAAAGAGGGCGAGGAAATCAAAGCTCAGTACGCTTTCTCGAGTAGCCTGAGCCGGAAAGTCGTGATTTGCCGGTTAACGACACTTACTCGCCCTGGCAAGGGACCTAACGCGACAACAAAGAAAGTGATGTGTCGGGTCGGTGGGGGTATGTCACTGATTGGTTTCCTAAAGTGGCATAATGACTGACTGTATAACCGAAATCCAGGTTGGCAGGACCTTAGCCATTATATTCTTAATCGTCAGGCCGGAGTGTAAGAAAGTTGATGTCGAGAACTCCACACCTCATGACCCCCTTTGCTATCGTTTCGGAACAGAAAACACATCGCAGCCTCCACTAATAAAGCAGGATATCAATCAGATAACTTACTCGGATCGATAGCTTGCATTACTGTAACTCTAAATCCGGATGGTGTGCGGCATTCTGATTCCCCGGAAGGCTGTGTGCCTTGTGTGCTTCCATAGATCATTGTTGTTGTCTTATCGCAATACAGTACATGCTTTTGACAGGTGTATACCCGCCATGCCGGTAATGGGCATTCATTTACCTAAACTTGTAAGGCATGCATGTAAATAATAAATGATATAAAGGGGGCCCGAATACTGAGTAAAATGCAAGCTATTATGGACCCAACTCCCGCCAGCGCCAGCCATGACCATGAGCATTCCCCAGCACAGTCGGTGAAGAAGCTGGGCAAGAAAATTAGACACCAATTCCACCGGCTCACCTCCTCCTCACACACCCATCACCATCTATTTGAAGCTCTTCCCGTTATCACTGCCATCTCTGTCTCCCCTTTGCACCATCCAACAGAAACTCTCCGTCGTCCTAGCTTCCCTTCCAGTCGCAAGCGCAAGACAAGCTCGTCGAGCAGTCTCTTCTCCAGCAGTAGCAGCAGCAGTAGCAGTAACAGCAGCAATAGCAGCAAATCCAGTAGCAGCCATCCCAGCTCAAAACAAACACAAACCTATTTCGACATCCTAGCAGAAGACAACGAATCGCCGTCCACCTCCATTATCGAGACCCCTGCTGCCCCCGTCGTAAACGACGACGGGTTGGTATCAACACCTGCCCCAACCGATGTCGTAGACAACACACCGCAATGTACGTCCACAGCAGAACTTGAAGAGACGTCGGGAGAAAAGGCCTACTCCAACCCTCCTGCAATAGATCGCCCTCTCGATGAGGAGTCATCCACGGGGACAAGCAGTCCTTCCATCTCTGAACCATTACCGACTGCTGCCTCATCATCACAATCCCCGCTATCACCTGCCGAGCCATCCTCCCCGCAACCCACCACCCTATCTTATTCCGATCCCACCACAGCCGTTCCACATCCTCCTTTGGTGGCGACCAGCCCAGCCACTTTGTACCTTCCTGGACTTCCTATCTTGTTCCTCCCAACGCCAGATGTACGCCGATGCTTTTCTTCAATCTATCTGACATGGTGGCTATCCAGAACAGTAATATATCATCATACTTGTAACAGGCCAATTCATTAAATAAATAACTACGCTATTCACCAAATATATTTATTTCTCTTTGCCCGTTCGCGATGACCGTACGAACTGCGCGTTGGGTAGAACTGGCTCATGCTGTTTGTTGACATTGTACCGCTATGTCGACGCCTCTTGAACTAGATCCTTTCTTCGATGAAGGCTCATCAGAGGGAACAAAAAGTCCTTCTACCGTGAATGACCTGGCGCTTTCAACTGCGGCCTCACCTCACTATGCTCCCTCCCCGTCCTCATCCTCCCATGCTCTCTCCCCGTCTTCATCCCCTGAGCCATCCCCACAACACATCGCCTTACCCTCTCCAGATCTTAACAAAGCAGTTCCGCGACCTCCTTCAGAAACTAGCGAGGAAAGCGTGGCCCCCGATTTGTACCTTCCTGGGCTTCTTATGCCCACTTTATTTCTTCCAATACCAAACGTACGCTAATAATTCTCTTCAATCTCCCTCACACGATGGCTATCCAGTATCACCATACTCGTATTAGACCGATCCATTGAGTACGCTCCTCACCAAATATATCCATTCTCCCGAGCAACGGCCTGTCCGAGACATCGCTGGTGAATGGCAAAAAAGTGATTTTCATACATTAGTGGTATGTTATCTTACCATACCTCCAATGTGGTATGATCCAGGCGGCCAAGAGTCAACTCGATATCGTTGCTGCAGATCCAGAAGCTAGCCAAGAGCTAAAGGATATGAACGCTGGCCTTCTTGCCTGTGCGGAAGGAGACTGGGTCCATGCAAGCAGCCTCCTCGAAGCTGTCATTGCCCGAGATGGCGAAAATTTTGTTGTATGTTGCTGCAGATAAACTCTAATGACAAAAATGTTCAACTGACGATCGTAGGCTGTAAACAACCTGGCTGTTACCCTTTTGAGTCAAGGGAGACTGAAAGATGTAAGGGCTATCTATCTAGCATCGATAAAGGAAACAGATACTCATAGAAAGTTTGCTAGGGGATCGACGTTCTAGAAAAGGCACTAAAGGCCTCCCCGTCTAGTGTTGTTGTAGCAGAACCGTTCTTGTTCAACCTTTGTATGCCCCCGCGATGTCACTTGGAATAACCACTAATAAATCCTGCCTATAGCGACACTGTACGAGCTGCGTTCCGCCACTGCAGCCGACAATAAACGAAACTTGCTGATAGAGGTAGCCAAATGGAGTGGTGATGGTCTTCGTACAACATGTCTGAAGATGCCAACCACTTGAAGTTTGAGTAGATATTTGTCAATGTCCATCATGTTTCAACGACGAAAGTGTGGATTTTCCAGTGTTTCTACGGAAGCGCAAATCGGAGACGTGAAGATCAAGAGCAGGAGGGATGGACGCCTACTGACTGCCTGATAGCCTACCTAGCTAATTCTAGATACCAAATGATAGCGCGTTTTTGTGGCATGTGGTGCATGTAAAATAACAAGACGTTCACACTGTTGTCAGGCAAGCCCTCACACCAGCTGTAAGGTCATTCATGTATAAAATTATTTCCGGGTAGATATCTATTGGTATAATAAAAAAATTTAGACGATTGTACCTTCCTCAATAGACATAAGGGATGAATTTCCACCGAACGATCGAACAGTATCGTTCCCAATCCTTGCCATATTTGATAGAGCACCTATAATCGGTGATGTCAGCTACCCACGTAAACAGACATAATAGGGAATCATACCGTTCAAAATCGCGAGTACAACGATGAATGAGGACGACGATGAAAAAGACCGAGTAAAAGTAGGGAATTATCGACGATGCCCCAACAATAGCGCCCCACATGAGGCTCATTGTCCAGTCCGCAACATAGTTCTGGAAATAAGTGAGAAATTGTCTCGATGGATTCATAGCTTCCTTACAGGTTTGCGACTATAGGCCCACCAACCACTTGTCAGTAGACGATTACTAGAAATTGTTTAGTTCAATATGCTGACATGTGAAGCTTATTTTGAGTTCATACCCATGAGCCGTCTGGATGAAAGTGGGGTTTTCCACTGTATTCCAAGGAAGTTGAGGGAAAGTTTGACGAAATTCAGTAATCCCTTGTGTTTGCATTTTGAAGTGGCTCTTCTGCGCCATCGCACTATCCCAACTAGAATTTGGAGGTAATATTAATAACCATATTGGAAGGTTTCCAAAACCTAACTAACATGTAATACGCCGTAAGAAGGACGGAATACATGATGACATAAGTCATGGTTGAGAAACGGTAAGTTTCAGGATCATGCGAGGCCATATACACAACGGAGTATACATAGGACTAAGAACATTTCAGGAGGAGAGCCTGCCAATGTTATGAACTCACTTACAAATGGTACACCCGCGAGATTCCAGAAGATAACAAGAAAACCCCACCTGTAAAGTTTTTCGGCGTTAGGAGATGCTCATAAAATAGAAGTGTTAGTTTACTTCTCATGGTACATATCCCAGGTTTGAGGGATGCACTCCTCGCCCTTTGCGCTAAATGAATCACATGAATATAGAGCTGGACACTCCAAGGCTGGAGTACACACCATGCATTGAGGTAAAGACCTGTAGCCAAAATCATGAAAGCCATGTTCTGCGCGCAAATTTTGAAATGAGTCGACTCCTAAATACATTTATCAAAACTTACAGGCGTAACATAACCATATTGCTCGTACTGCTTGCAGCCGCCAGAGACCGTAAGAAAGAAAACGATGACCCAGGGAATGCGGACCTCTCCCCACATTTTGAGGTCCACGTTACCAATGCGGGGGTTAAGACAGGCGCCCATGAAATAATCATAAAAGAAGTTGCCTGAAGTCCTAATTTGTGTGCTCGTCAAGACAGCGTACATGTATGTTGCCAGAGAGACTCCAAAGCCATAAATCATAGCTACAGACATGAGATGTCCGTAATTGTCGATGATTTCGGTAAGGCGGAAGATCCCTGTGTAGTGAAGACCGGCAGCAGTGACCAAAGTGACGTATAGGGAGTTGAGGGCATTGCAATTATACATAAGAGTCTTATAATTTAGTGAGGGGACAGGGAGACCCTCCTGTTGATATCCTGGTAACACCTGTGCCAAGAAGAGTTGGAAGATGACATTTCCACTATAGACTTTCCACGCATAAGCATTGGGATTGGCATCCTAAAATGGTATTGAAGCAAGGAAATATTGTAGGCGTATCGTCAAAGGTCACCTTTTTTATGTGGCCCCATATTGTCGAGAGAAATGGCTTGATATCCTCCTTGGAGGTAGGGTAGAACAACTTTCCGTCATAAAACCATAGACAAATCCACAGGTAATACATTAACGCGGGAAAGAATGTCATAATGGCGATGCAACCCAGGGGTCCACCAAACTCGTAGCTGTCGCGACATAAATCAGTTAATGCTGCTTGACAGAATACTTTGGTGGACGAACGTCTCGTGCTTGTCCAAACGCTGGTCGATTTCACGGCCTTTATCCGTAACGACGAGTTTGCTAGCTTTCCCAGACGCGTCGATTCTTTGGCGCAGGCCTTCAGTACCCGAGTCGTTCGCGACCATTGTAGCCAGAAAAAAAACCTGGATGTCGAACGATCTGCGGGTTTATTTATATTTTTGGTACCGTGGGAGTCGGAGTCTGGATTACCTCGTCCTCGTCATTCTCCGTGTCTTCCTACCTCTTGTCTTTTCCTCCCAAATTTGATTTCTTCACTTACTTAGATTTTGGATTTATCAATTGATAATATGGCATCTTCTGTTTTTTACAAATTCAACTCTCGGAGAGACGAATCCCGGGTGACCTTCGATGGTACCGGCATTTCAGTGTTCGATCTCAAACGCGAGATAATCCTAGCCAATAATATGGGTAAGGCAAATGATTTTGACTTGGTCATTCTCGACCCAACTTCTAAGCAAGGTATCCAATGCCTTCCTCGAGTCGGGTGCCTGTTTTTACCTTCCCCTCTAGAGCTCAAAGATGATTCACAAATTGTACCACGTTCCTCATCGGTTATTGTTAAAAGAGTACCCTCCGTGCGTCCTGGCAAGGGTAAAGCCTCAATGTACACTGCGGGGGGGACCAACCCTCTGCCGACAGCTGATTCTATGAACAAGCCACCTTTATCTGCTGGTCTAACCACATCCTGGCCCAAAGGTTCAATGTCGAAAAGATTCGACGGTAAAGAAGACGCTACATCTTTACTATCAAAACCTTCTTTAGTACGTCCTTTTTTTGAGATCCTATATTCCTTTTCACAGTGTATCAGTCTGGCTCAGTCTCCACGATGAAAACGTCTATTGCAGACGAAGATGAGCAAGCTGCAGTAGCTGCAATGTTCCAAGCACAAACAGTCAACTGGGAGGAAACCCAGGAAAAGATGTCACAGTTGGTGTCACCCATATGGGATTTTTGTCAACGTAGTAGACTGATGTCTAATGAACAATCTTTGTTTCCCCTTTACTATACGTCCTTTCGCGTCTGCGCAGAGCTCAACGCATCTATACAAACCCTCGTGGTACTGGATTTGGGCGCGGTGGCAAGCCCCACGTAGCCCATGCAGCCCACCAGCAGGTTGATCGACCTTTACCCCCAAGTTATGTCTGTTACCGCTGTGGCCAAAAAGGTCCGCATCCCGTTTTAACACGTAAATTGAGCCTCATTTCTTCTCAAGGCCATTGGATACAAGATTGCCCAACGAACAATGACCGTGAATTTGATAATAGACCTCGTATCAAGCGAACGACAGGAATTCCCCGAAGCATGCTCAAGGCGGTGACAAACCCAAACAGTGCAGAACTTGGACAAGGTGTCATGGTCACACCCGAAGGTGGTTATGTTGTTGCCCAACCAGATCTGTATGTTTTGCGCGTTATACCTTCAATCTTACTCATATCTGTATTTGCTAGGGTATCCTGGCAAAAACAAGTCTCGCGTGTAAAAGCATTGTCGGCTGCTGATGTCCGCGAGCGAACACCAACAGATCCTGCATTAGCTTGTCCAATCGACCATAAACTCTATCGGGACGCTGTCAAAACTCCATGTTGTGGTACCCTATATTGCGAAGAATGCATCCAAACACATTTACTTGAACGAGATTTTGTCTGTCCAAATTGTGCAAAAAAAGTCGCATCTCTGGATAAGCTTATTGTGGACAAGGAAACGCGAGCAAAGGTTACAGAGTATATCGAAAAGTCAATCGAGGAAAGCAAGAAGGTAGGCGAGGAAGATATGACTATCAAGGAAGGCTCCACAGACGCACCCAAAGTATTCACTCTTCCTTTGCACCAAGACCAAACTAGCTTACCGAGTCTTTTAGAACAGCGAGCAGGCAAATCAAGAACAAGACCTTTATTCCGACCAACAACCCGACCTGAGCATGGATATGTCACAAATGGTTGTGGACAGCATTCCACAACTCCAAGCTCAAATTCAACAAATATCACTAATGCTACAGAATCCTTCACTCCCAAACCAAGTTCGACATGCAACCGAAATGAAGCACCAACAGCTACAAATGCAGCTCCAACAAGCGCAAGCAGTTGCTGCGGCGTTGGCCGCCGCATCAACTTTCCGACAGCAGCAGGAGCAGCAGCAACAACAAATACAGAATGCGAGCGGTGGAATGGGATACGGAATGCAAGGCTTTCAACAAGGCGCTTGGAATAATCAATTCCAGAATCAGCAACTTACGGGGCAAGATTCTGCGTATCAGCGACTACCCGTCAATAATCGACGCCGAAATCTCAAGCGCGATCGTCCTTCAGATTTTCTGGAAGTCGGTGGGGAGAATGAGAAGGTGCCTCGATATTGGGAATAGACGATCGAAAACCTCTTCAGGGGATGCGTAGCTACAGCTTCTCGCCAGCATCTCCATGTATTGTACGAACTTAGACATAATTAGAACTACGGAAATACATCCTTGAATGATATAAATGAGACCCTCTAACTGACACTAGTAGCTGCTCTAGGTATATTCGGCAGGGCCCCTCCGCCACCCACCCTTTTCAAAAGCATTTGCTGGTAGTTCTCCCATGATGATATTAGCTGTAGCGAGTAATGAGAGCCATGTACCATGTTTTAAAATGTAACAGGCTTACCTCTTTCTGCTTCGATATCATACCTTCCAAAAATGCGTGCAACGAATTTTTAAAGTCTTCAATACGTTCCTGTTCAAAGCGTGCAACTTCAGATTTGATCAGCTTTGAGACGTGCTCGAACTCGTGCTTGGCGTCTAGTGCGCGCCGCTCGGCCTGATTTTACTGACTGTCAAGAACTGTTACCGCACTTGCGAAGACAACGTACCTCAGCAATTTGGCTGAGGGAATAACCCAATCTCTCTGCAGGTATTCGGCCTTGTGCTCGGTTCTTCTCGTGCGACTGTTTGGTACGAAGGAGATCGCTTTCAGAAGACTTCCAGGCATGATATGTACGGACGCGCTTTTCCAGTGCAAATCTACGCTGACGAACGAACTGATCATCAAAGCGCCCGAACGGATTCTTTTCTGGTACAGGAGGCACTACGACCCCAGGATTATTGAGAGACAGAGTCTCGTAAAGCCAAAGAAAGTCCGAGTATCGTCGCAAGACAGAAAATGCAGATTTTTGAAACATAGGAGACGTTGTCTGTTTTTGACCAGAAATATAAGTAGAACTTGAGATAAGCAGGGGCGTGCTTACTCGCGTATGAACAGTATACATCGTATAACCGCGGATGGGGTCCCCGACTTTCTGAGGATCGTCAACAGAAATCACAAATACAGGCCGTAGTCCAGAGTCATCCCTTTTATAATGCGACGGGTCAGCAGACTTAGGAGAAAAAGAAGGGGCTCCATTAAAATAATAGACAAGCGACGAGGGGTCTCACTGACCTGATTGTTCTCTGCAGTCGGGGTCTTGATAGCCCGCCCAATGGCTCCAATTGGTTTATCATCGTCACTGTCATCATCCTCTGCAGCAGCAGCTGCACCACCCCAAGCTGTCCGTTCAGCTGTTTCGGTTTGCCATCCCCCGCTGAGTGTATCACCAGGAATCGAGAATCCAACTCCCGAAGCACTTCCACGTTCCAAAGGTGATACAAACTCATCGGAAGACTTATATCCAGACGATGCTGGGGCTGGAGAAGTAACATGCGGACTTGCTGGAGAACGTTCCTTCTCTGACAGTACTGGTGATGAAGGTGAACTCGACCTCTGGTTAGAAACTGGGGTGGTTGAACGGATAGGCTCATCTGGCGGTATTACACCAGGCTGCACGTCTTCGGTTTCTGTGGGTCTGATAGTTGCAGTTTCTGAGAAGGTAGTTGGAACACTTTCTCTGAAGCCTGGTGAATGAGGTTTGGGAGCTGGTTCCCCATCAGCATGGTCATCTTTGGGGAGCTCCAGCGGCGGACTTGTTACAGAGTTGGTTGGATTTTCAGAAGAGGCATGCGCTGGCTCGTCATCGTTGGTCGGTGTGGCCGTATACGGATCCGGACTGTAGACATCATCCGAGCTATTTGGGAAAGGTGTAGCCCACGGATCTGGAGAATTAGACCTTTTGGCGAAGGGGTCAGCAAATGGGTTATCTTCGAGGGCATTCCTAGAGGGTGCTAGGAGATCGTCGAAGCCGTCCATTACAGTATTACAAGTGGCGGCAGGAGAGAAATTCCAAAATTACATATTACTTGATGGAGATCAAAATTAAACTGGCTCATCAACAACATTTATTACACAAAGCCTAAGGCCTTTCATATAGCGCTGAAGTGGTGCTGGCCCTTTAATTAGAGAAAGAAATCGTGTGATGCATTGTGAGTAGTGGTATCAAATAATAGTAGAGGATCACTGATGGAAAAAGAAATCAGGACATCAGCTTTTCTCCCCATACCAATCTATGTCTATGAGCGCGGTATGCCCCCATTACCACGAGCCAGAGAAGATTTGCACAAATGACAAATGAAAAAGCGAATAGTGCACGCATGAACGCCTTCCATCTCCATGAAACGGGACTCGTCTTGGTAAAGATCATACGCCGCCATCTTTCGTAAAATTCTGTGTTTAACCACCTAAGCTCAGCAACCAATGTTTCGGCCTTTGAGACAGGTAAACGTTTTGCAAGATATACAACAAGAAACCTGGCTTACCTTTTCTCGGCCATAGTCATAAGCTATGCGGACTTCCCCCAATTGTGATTGTATAGTGGGAAGTGTATCAGCAAGATGAGATAGCACCTCAAAGGATTCGTCTAGTTCGCTGTTAATATGAGGCACCTGTGTCTGGCATGCACGCTCTGCTCGCGCTGTATTTTGCTTTGAAGGCTTAGGTGAGACCGAGGTATATATCAAAGTGGATTCAGAGATGTGACTGACCTGGAGACCGCTATACGATTCCTGCACAAGGCTGCCGATCGCACGAAAATTGCTGAGACTCTCAGACAAACGAACCTGGAAACTGGAGTTCAAATCTCGCTGAAGCAACCGGAAAGGACCTCAAAATCACCTCGAGCGCCTTCATGTGATATTCATACTCCATGGCCTTTTTGGAAGCCTTGTTCAATGCATCTTCCATCTTGCTTAGATTAGAGTTAGCTAAAAGATATAAAAATCAGGGGCAACCGGACTAACCGAGTGGGGACACACGCAGGACAATCTCTGCGCGTCTGCTTGCTGTCCCAATCTTGGGACGTGCTAGTTGAGGCCATTGCCGTGGACGTGATTGTCAACTGAAAAGATGAAGACAAGGCAATCTTTTTTACCTATTATACTTATATAACGGGGAGACTAAGCGGGCCTCATGCCCCAAATTTGTTCTGATCGAATGCACGTGTTTTTGGCCGATCACTATGGAAGTGGCTGTACTCGTACTCAAGCTAAGCATTGTATTTCGTATATTCCTTTGAAGGAGCGCGCATTTTCGACGCAAGTGCTGCAGCATTACCGAGGAGCTTAGTATGGCCAATATTTTAAGAATTTGATTTTGGCTCTACTAAATGACATGTCTAATTGGTGTGTCAATGAGCCTACCCATCCAGTCATATATCAATATAACCAACCCCACGCTTCCCCACAGCGTCTATACGCCCTACAACCTTTAGTAATCTTGCTGCCATCGCCACAAGCCCAGCATCAATGGTCAAAAGAATACTGTGCCCCCTCCGAGGCGATAGGAACTATCGGAACGTAAGGCGAAACGAAAAAATTCCGTTTATCACCATTCGGTCACCGGATAAATTACTGCATCTCTCTGAGCTCGCTTCTCGTTGTACGACCATACGGTGCCGAGAGCAGAGATACAGTCTTTGTCCTACACCTAGCACTCATGACATTCCGCCATGTGTCTCAGCAAAGGTGTCGAATTCAGCCCATGTAGCCATCTCTGTTGAAACCAGCATGCACTCTGGGTCAGTCTACTCAAGTTGCTTGCGTCTCAGTCATGCAGCTCATGGTTAATATCATGCCGAGACCGAAAAAACCCTTTTCCGACTTCACTTGCATGCTGAAATACCTCTCTATGGTGTCTAATGAATCGCAGTCAAGCATGGTTTACCTATATTCAAATCATCACCTGGCGCAAAATCTTAGCAGGACACACATGATTGCGAAGCCTTTATTTGAAGCAAAACGGTATAAAAGCTGCTTGGGCTGGTCGCAAAAGTGACATTTCTCAAAAGCTCGCAGTATAGAGTCTAACTAGTCATGGTCTTCTTCGCTTCTTGGTTAACTATCTTAGCTTCGGCCCTGACGTGGGCCAGCTGCGTTACTTCCATTGCCATCAATGCTACTCAATTTGACGGCCTCAGCGATCAAGCGCGAGATATTGTGGCCCGCGCAACCCCTGCTGCGCCTCATTGGGTAGTTTATCAGGATGCATGGGATGGAACGAATGGACCGCCCGCTGTCTCTAATCTAAAGGTGAATACAGACATACCTTGATAGCTTTGCCGATTGCTAATTTGCTTTCCAAGGGTTATAACGTCTAGTAAGTTTTCGAATACATCATCTTCCCCTCTTCTCTAACTGTTCCACTCCAGTACCCTTTCATTTTTACTCCTGGCAGGCGCATGGGACCAGGTGAGTAGTATTCCGAATGCCTGTCAACTATCAACTAATTCTCATCAGGCATACACATGGACGACCCTCACTGATGCTCAAAGAGCAACAATCAAGTCTCAGTATGCAGCTGCCGGTATAAAACTTATTGTCTCCTGCTTTGGTGCCACGGATGTCCCAACCACGGTAGGGGCTGATCCCGTGGGCACTGCGAACACTTTCGCTGCATGGGTCAAGAAGTATAATCTCGATGGCATCGACGTCGACTATGAGGTGTGGCATTTTGTTGAGAACAGGAAAACCCCACTCAAGCTCTAGCTTACCAGGATTTCGGCGCTTTTGAAACCGGAAAAGCTGAGGTATCCTAGTCTGTATTTCGTGTCGCTTTCATCCAACCATCGTTGAATCCTTAGGCATGGCTTACATCGTTCACAAAACAACTTCGAGCACAACTGCCACAGGGGACCTATATTATTTCTCATGCTCGTATGTTGGTGTCTTAAAGCAAAAGTGGTTAGCTTTACTCAACTGTTAAAATTCCGGGTAGCCGTCGCACCATGGTATGCATATAAACATACATGCTCGATCAATGCCAACTCGTTGCACTAGGTTCACTCCCAACAGATGGTCCGGAGGCGGATATCTCAAAGTTCATTCCTCAGTTGGAAGCTCCATCGATTGGTACAACATCCAGTTCTACAACCGTACGTAATTGAAAGGATGCACTGAATTTCGCTCACTATAACTTTTACGTCCCAGAGGGTGCATCTGAATACACGACATGCGCTGGCCTCCTTACGTCCTCATCTAGCACCTGGCCGCAGTCTGCCGTTTTTCAAATTGCAGCGAGCGGTATTCCTCTTTCAAAGATCGTCATAGGAAAACCAGCAAGTGCAAGTGATGCCAGCAATGGTTTCATGTCAACATCGACGCTTGCCAGCTGTGTACAACAGGCCAAGGACAAGGGATGGAGTGAGTCGAAGTTTAGTTCGTACTTTGATATTCACTGATCACCAAACGTTGCTGTTTTTGCTAGATGGTGGCGTGATGGTCTGGCAGGTAAGAGTTGGTTCAATGTGGACATACAACATTCTGACAACTCGACTCCCAAGTATCCGAGAGCAAACGCAGCCTGGATCCAGGGCGTTCGCTCACTCTCATGGCCTGTTTGACTAGTTTGCCTATTATTGTTCTCCGCGTCTCACATTTTTATGCTCTCGTTTGGGATTTTATCGAAACAAGAAGGGAACTTGTGAAATTGAACAACCACTGTACTGTACAAATATAAAATGCGTAAATAACCGGCGTGGCGGCCCGAGTTGAATATTGAGACCAAGTTCAAAATTTCAAACCTTTTTCGAGCGGAGGGTCCCAAGCCTCGCACAAACCGCATGCATATGCCTTCTACGTCAAGACCCATTCGACTGGCAGGCAAAGAAAAAAAGAATGTCTATCAAGAGCTCCGTGCTAAGGTTTTAAAAAAGACCAAAGTTCCATGGGTCGATGTAAACGAAAGTGAAGAAAGCCCCAGAAAGGGTCCCGTCAAGCACGTATTGAACGGCCATCGCAAACAAAAGAAGGCACGCTATTCCTTGGACGCGACGAGCGAGCCAAGTAGCCCTAGCCTCAATGGTCTTGGAGATAAAGCCTTACTTCAAGAACACCGTAAACAACTACCGATTGCAAGGGGTAGGCTCCCCTGACCTATCGATCTGTTCTCTGAATTGAACTTTCTTCTGTAGGGAGAGATATCCTTCTACAAGAAATCCAAAACAATGACGTTACTGTCCTTCTTGGTGAGACGGGCTCTGGAAAAACTACTCGTTGGTCAATCATCTCAGACTCCCGTTCGGCGAACTGACGCCTTCACTGTAGAAGTACCACAGTACATCCTTGAGTCAGGTTTAGCAGGTAAAGGCATGATAGCAGTCACTCAACCACGCAGGGTGGCTGCAACATCTCTCGCCAGTCGTGTTGCGGCGGAAAAGAACACTACAGTCGGGAAACTGGTCGGTTATTCGGTGCGCTTCGATGAATGTTTCAGCCAAGAAACCCGCATCAAGTATATGACGGATGGCATGATTTTTCGAGAGCTCCTACTGGACCCTACGTTAAGTCATTATAGCGTTGTGGTCGTAGACGAGGCACACGAAAGGACGCTAAGAACAGACCTTCTCATCGCGAATCTGAAGGCAATACAAAAAGAAAGGAATGCTACAATTACAGCAAACGGCAAGGGAAAGGAAAGAGCGGGAAAACCCAACCCTCTTAAGATTGTGATTATGAGTGCTACTTTGGACGCAGAAAAGTTCAGCAGATTTTTTGACGGGTATGTATGTTCCATTCCTGAACACCATATTTGTCTGATTATATCACTAGCGCAAAGATCCTATATATCAAGGGCAGACAACATCCGGTCAAGATCTATTACTCCTTAGAGGGTCAAAAGGATTACCTAGATTCTGCCATGCGGACGTTCTTTCAGATACATGTAGACCAGCCTCCTGGGGACGTCCTCATATTTTTACCAGGTTGTTCACATTTTGAAGGTGAGTATCAAATGTCTAACTTATCTTAACAGGTCAAGAAGATATCGAGAGTCTTGAGAAATCTATAAGGCTTTTTGCTAATCAACTCCCACAAGAACAGATGGAGGTGAAACAAATTCCCATTTATCTGTCGTAAATACCATTTGAATCTAACTGTTTCAATGACTATGCTCTGTACAGGTACTTGTCTCCCCAATGTACGCCGCTCAAGCGCCAGGACAAAACGCCAAAGTTTTCATAACGACACCAGTCAACACAAGAAAATGTGTTCTCTCAACAAATATTGCAGAGACGTCTATAACGATACCCGGAGTGAAGTACGTGATTGACACGGGTATGTGCAAAGAGAAACGTTTCCTGGCTAGAGATACGGGAGGAGGTGGGCTGTCAATCAATTTACTCCATCACTTTGTGGTGAAAGCTGATTTTCGAGCACTTCAGGCTTCGATGTTCTTCTAACAAAATCAATAACGAAGTCCTCCGCAACGCAACGTGCTGGACGCGCTGGGCGTGAGGTACTTCGAACCAACGTTATGTCCCGAGCTGTTAACATTATCTACTAGGGTCATGGAATGTGTTTCAGACTCTACACGGAGGATGCATTCAATAAAATGGAGCTAGCCCCGGAACCAGAGATACTGCGCTGTAGTTTGACATCGAGTATCTTACAGCTAAAATGTCTCAACCAAGACCTTGAAGAACTCGATTTAATGGATATGCCGGATCTCGAATCAAGTACGTATCTTTTTTTCCTCACATCCGAAAACCGAATCTAAGAAGCCTCAAGTCAAGTCTGCACTCAAAACGTTATGGTTAATTGATGCCATTAATTCTAGCAGAGAGCTGACTCTACTAGGACGCCAGATGGCTTCCTTTCCTCTTGAACCTATTCATGCGCGTTCAATAATCGCGTCGAAGGAGAACGGCTGTATTGTCGAGGTCTTAAACATCATTTCCGTTCTTTCTGCCTCTTCGAAGCTCTTGGTTGACATCACAGACCAACGTGAAACGGCCGCAGAAGCAAGGTTGATGTTCCGCCACGCTTCGGGCGATCATCTCACCATACTTAATGTTATCAATGCCTATGAGGAGATTATCAATGGAAACGGTGCAAAGACTGGCCGAAAAGAATGGTGTCGGAAACATTTTCTCAATGAGAGGACGTTACTAGAAGCGTTGGAGATTAGAATGCAGCTGAGGCAGACGTGTGGGCGACTGGGCATAGACTGGAAGATCTCGTGTGGTGGTAAAGAGGAACCTGTCTTGAAGAGTCTCACGTACGGCCTTGCCCAAAATTCTGCATTTTTGCAGCCCGACGGTTCCTACAAACAGACCATGGGACGCTCAGTAAGCAACATACTTGCAAATGCTTTTCCGATATTGAATTTCTCAGGTCGTGAAGATTCATCCCAGTTCAGTACTTTCTGAGAAGAAAGTACCGGCCATCATTTACGATGAGCTTGTGAGGAGCCTTTTCTTGTCTTGCTTCGTCAACTCACAAGCACTGCAGGTCTTCACAAACCAGATATTCGCTCGGGGGGTTTCATCTGTACCGAAAAGCGTTTTTGCCAGCATTGGCGCTCTCAATCGCAGGATAGTATGATGAGCAACCTTTTAAGATACCGTCGGCTCTGGCTATGTGTAGCTCATAGGATTGAAGCAAGTCACCACCATCGCCATGTACCAGAGTGCAGTATTTGGTGTTCCCGCTGGAGTTTGGGTCGCTTATCAGGTGTATGGTTCCAGATAGGCGCATCTATATCAAGTCGCTGGACAAATGGAGGTTGTATATCTACGACTATCAACTTTATTCTACAAATCTCAATACGCAGCAGCAGGGATCAAGCTAATTGTCTCTTTGTTCGGAGCAACTGATGCCCCCACGTCGACCGGTGCCGATCCTATCGGCACTGCTAATACTATGGCTGCTTGGGTCAAGCAATTCAATCTCGACGGAGTGGACGTAGATTATGAGGTATACAATCCACGTTAATCCCGTGTTCTTATTCTTGATCATGTTCTGTAAGGATTTCAACGCAATCAACGCTGGAGATGGAAGAGCTGAGGTACCATATCACCAGTGCCATTTTAAGATGCTCCTTTTTGACGTCATAAACGATAGGCGTGGTTGGTATCTTTCACGAGGCAGCTACGCGTTCAATTGCCTCAAGGGTCCTTCATTTTGACCCATGCACGTAAGTCGGCCAACCGTTTTCGAGTATATTTTTTTCATGAAGGTTTTTCATAGCTGTGGCACCTTGGTGAATGCCGCTAACCATTGCCTTCCTACATTCCTACTAAATATCAGAGCCCAGGTTCTCACCCAACAAATTTGGAGGCGGTGCTTATCTGACCGTTAACTCGGCTGTTGGAAACTTAATCGACTGGTACAATGTTCAGGTATTTTTTAGTGTTTACATTGTCTTATCTGGAGGCCTAATTCAGACCTAACCCAGTTCTATAACCGTATGTTATTTACGTACAACCTTGAGAGCGACTTTTCCTCATCGTCCTATTAGAAGGCACAAATGAATACACCACATGTGCGGGTTTACTGACAACGTCGTCCAACACATGGCCCCGATCGGCTCTCTTTCAAATTGCTGCCAGCGGTGTACCTTTGTCAAAACTTGTTATTGGGAAGCCAGCCACCCAGGGCGATGCAAGCAACGGTTTTGTGTCCACGACGACGCTCGCGCAGTGCGTTCAACAGGCCAAAAATCAAGGTTGGAGTAAGTATCCCATATTTTTGCTCGTGTAGACGTGGTACCTGACGTGGACGTTGCAAAGACGCTGGTGTAATGGTCTGGGAGGTCAGTTTTTGCCTTATCTGATTTGCCTGAGATGACTGAGGGCCTTTTACAGTTTCCAAGCGCAGCAGCTTCATGGATTCAGGCTGTCCGCTCGTTAGCATTTCCAGTGTAGGGTGGGTCAAATTGTAACAAAGAATCAGAGCCCTCGAAATAATTTATTCAACACTACAAGTGGTAATGCAGAAGTTTGGCAGGTGGTGTAAAGAGAACAGTAACAATGATGAGATAAAAATATGAAGTGAAATAAAGTAAGTGCAGTGTACGGGAGGGTGTTCAAAAATTGTGCAAAGATAAGAAGGAAAGTGAGCAATGCAAGGAATACATGTATTTGAGTGGCAAAGTATAGGAAAAGAAAAGAGGGTGGATAATTATTGCAAGGTACAACCCGAGGACTTGTCACGTTTCTTCTGCTTCCGGGAATCTAGAGGCAAAGCTCCCGGAATATGGCCATCGTTGCTGGTGACGTCATGGTCTGCAACCGTTTCTGGTCCTGCGGATATCTTTGACGAGCGAACCGCCTCCCAATTCTCCGATAGACCACCAGCGGACTTGCGAGTCCCTTGGTCGGAGCTAATAGCAGATTTTTTGTCATGGCGACTGGAGAGACTGTCCGCGTTGGTGGTAGAGCTTCGAAGGCTGTGTGGATCTGTGCCAGTCTGGCCCTTGTTTGCGTTTGCTTTGGGCTGTGACTTTTTGCGAAGCACGTTGTCTTCTTTGGGCTTCGTTGCAAGCTGAGAAGAGGAAGAGGCTGCGGATGGTGTTGGCTCAGGAGACATATTAGAGCGTGAACGAGAGCGCTTAAAAGCGGCCATAAACCTGTAAGCCGTAGGAGGATGGTTAGGTTGTTGGGGTATCGGTGTATGCGGTGAAGGAATGGGAGCGTCGAGACTCGTTCTGGGAGAATGAGCAACGTAAGGAACGTCTGAGGCAGGACTCGTCGCCTGTTCACGGAGACCCTCCGCAGGATTGAAATATATGCTGGCGGGATTTCCATTTTCCGCATAATTGGCATACAATAGTAGCTGTGAGCGGAGATCGCAGGTCGGAGGCGCATTGACTGCGCATCTGGAGTGTGCGATGAGGCTGCATTGGGCACAAAGTACAGCGCTCCTCCTGACATTTGTAAGACATACCCGACAGATCATAGCTGGTGAATATGTCAGATACTACCGTGTGCATATTGTAAGAAAAAAACATACGCTTGCTGAAAGTTGCCTTTGCAAAGGAATGTTCCCGTGGAGACAAATCGTTGTCAGAAAGGGCACGCATTGACATATCCGAATTACGGTGTCCTAGCGGTGAGATCTTACCCCTCTCATCTCGCGCCGACGACTCAGCCTTGGGGGATTCAGGGATTTCAATTTGTTGAAGGTACCGCACAAACTCGGATTTCTGTAGATCGGCGCTAACACGGCGTAAGAAAGGGATGCTGTCTTGTGGTCGCAGCTCCTGGGAGCATATTAACATATAACACAAGGTAAGCGTGGAACACGTTTGATTCGTACCTGGAATTTCACCCAGTTTTGTTTGAGCCAAGGGTGCTCGCAAAGCAGTTCAGCACTTGGTCGTTTTCGAGGGTCTTTGTTAAAACATTGTCTCAAAAAATCTTCCAATAAAGGGCTACACGATTCCGGAAGGGGAGGCATGTCGTCTTCTACGATCCGGAACATGACTAAAATGAACCATATTTAGATTTTCTGCATTGTAAAATTAAGGAATGGAGATAAATACTCACCGGACATACTGTTCGCAATCTCGGCGTAGGGCGGGCGGCCTGTCAGTAGTTCTATGACAGTGCAACCCAGCGACCAGACGTCCGATTTGGTAGAGGCACCTTTAAGCTCGATGACTTCAGGGGCCATCCAATTAGGGGTTCCCGCTACATCTTTCATCTCACGTTCCATGGCGCGAAGGTTAAGTGACACGCCAAAGTCGGAGAGCTTTACGTTCCCATTCTTCGTGGTGAGAATATTGGCCGCCTTTAGGTCGCAGTGGACAACATCACAACCGTGCAGATAGTGTAATCCTTCGAGTATCTTGACGACATAGCCAGCGACAAGCCGTTCATTCAGCTTGCCAAACGCTTTGAGGGTCTGTCCGAGAGAGCCATTTTCGGCATACCTGTAAACGGAACACGATCAATAATGGAGATGGACCAACAATATGGCGAGTTCCTTACTCAAGCACAATGCTAAGAGTGTCAGCGTCCCTCGCCATGCCTTCGTATTTAACGATACTTGGATGCGATAAACTTTTCACAAGATCTACCTCCCTCATCAAGGTCGTGACTTCTTCCTCTTTCAGCCCCTCAAGCCGAATACGTTTCACTGCCACCATCTGCCCCGTGTTGAGGTTTAATGCGCGGTAAACAGACCCGAATTGGCCCCGACCAATACAATTACCAAGTTGCTAAGTAGGTTTAAGGGTTAGTTAACAATCAAACAAGGAAAAGTCTCTCCCGGATGGGGCCGCTCACAAAGTGCGTAGGAGGCTTTCCCTCTTCCCTAAGAATGACAGTCCTACGGACCGCACTGCCATCCAAAGAATCTCGCATAGATCGGAGATCGCTCGCGCTTGCGTTAGACGATCCTGCACCTAGATTCACCATACTCTCAAAGCGGGTTCGCAAAGGCTTGGCCCCGAGCTCGTCGTAGGAATTGGGTCGCGCACGTTGCCGAGCAGTACTAGAGTCATTGATGTCGCTCTGGAACCGGCCACGGACGATTCGTTGCCTGTCTTCCAGACTCGATGAACCACCAACACCGCTGTTGCTGTTGATAGGAGAAGGCGAGGGCGTGCCGCTATGTTCATCACTACGACCACCATTGCCACCAGACGTCGTGCGAGGGAAAGGTACACCACGGGAATCGCCTCCACTATCCGAGTCGCGAGATCCGTCGTTGCGGGCTGCGAGATAGACAGCATTCCGCTGGGGTATGGAAGGTTTAGTGCTATGTCGCCGAAGCATCCTGGAGCCTGGACCTGGACCACTGGATACGGGACTGTCTGGACTACTATCTCGGCCAAACCCCGACTCTTTGGGCATAAGGATAGGAGCATCAACGCTTTGTCTGGCACGGTGCGTTGGACGTCTGGGAAATTGCGGGATCGCTTCGAGACTTTCATTCCGCCGAGTCGCACCAACTATGGCAAGTTTGCGAGGGGGTGAGATGGAGATTGGGTTTGTTGGACTTTTTGGACTTTTTGGGCTCGGCTCCTGATCGCGATTGATAATGTCCAGTAATGTGGGGCTGATGGGGCGACCACCATTGGGAAAGGCTTCCATAAAGTCTTCCGGCCACTTGCCCTTACGAAGGTGAACTGCCGGTGCCTTTTCAGATTTAGTCACCACGTTAAGCTGCGCCGGAGTCTTGCTAGCTTCCTTTTTGCCTCTACTAGAGCTAGAAGTACTCTCATACCCCTCTTCCACTACCCTTGATAAGTCTACTGCATGAGCCTCGCTCAGCTTGCGATCTCGGTGGTATTTTAATCCACTACCATTGCCGTTGTCTGCATTCTTGTTATTGTAACGCGCTAGCTCGTCTGCAACGGCGCTTGCTTCAGTCCGAGTCATAGAAGGAGCCTCTGACGTCAAGTCAGTTGTGACAGTCCTTATCGTCCCAAATTTATTGTTCCCACCGGAACGCCGCATGTCCAAAATGCTCGAAACATCCGTCGTGACAGTTGTTTCGGTCATTGCTGAAGAGGCCACGGACTGTCGAGCAATGGACATGTCGGCAATGGAAGCATCTCCCACTGAAGCCCGCGTTGAGTCGGCAACCGAAGATCGCGTGGGCGACGCGGACAGCTTGACGAACGTCGCTAACTCACCCAGACCAGTATTTCTGGATCGCGCACGAAGAGGGGACCTTGGTGGCGGCGTCATCATATGAGGTACATCCTTGGGCTCGGGTGTTTTGACTCTGCTACTCTGCTGCTCATTTTCTCTATCATTATGTTGTCTGAGGGGAGGGGGAGCCCTCTTCACGGTCGAGTCGGGGCTACTTGAGCGCAAAGGTGGAAGGGCACTTGGGGGGCTGTATCGCCTATTATGATTATTAGCAGCAGTAAGTGGAGACGAGGGCGGAGAAGGCGAAATGGACGGTTTCAAAAGGTTCGGAGTAGACGAGAAAGCACTGCGGGAAATCTGTTGATAAGGCCCGGGGATCACGATAGGCGCAAGCCTTTTGCCTTGACCAGTAAGGATCTTGGATTTCTCAATCACCGGCGCTTCAACAAACTTGATGAGCGCAATGACCGTGCGTGCCACACGCGCCAGTGACTCCCCAGTGGCCTGAATGAGGTCCTCTCGCTGAAACAAGTCATCTTCTGCGAGCCCGTACGAGGAACACGCTGCAAGGAATTTCGTAATGTTGTGCATCCTGAGGACACCGTCATCTTTCGGATCGGGCTTCACTATCGATGCAGAGCGGAGCTTGTTCATGAGTCTATAATCAATGACAGGTTAGCACAAGGGGGTGAGGAGAGGAGGAGAGGAGAGGAGAGGAGAGGAGAGAACGATGGGCAAAATTCGTGCAGTCAACTTACTGGCACAGTACGTAACCGTCCCTCAGACCATCGCCGAACAGTCGACGTTCCCTCTCTTCCGAACTCGCACTGACCCCACCATTGGACGGTGAATTTAAATTGGTCGAACTACCGTTACCGCCACCAACCCTGCTCTTCCCCCATACCCTCTCCGCTCGAGCAAGCGGCCGCATGCGCAACTCCACCTCCTCCCAATCTTTTTGCCCCGACTCTGTTCTGCTCATATGCGGTGGTATCTTGATGATCTCCTTACATAACATTGAGCTTGCAGTCCGGATGAGCTCGCGGTATTCTGGATTGGGAGGGCCCGAAAGGGAAGCCGATGAGATGTTGAAATGGCGATTTTGCATGTATGTGCGCTGGTTTGGGGACGTCGGTCTTGGACGTGGAGCTGGATAATCTTCTCCTGTTACTGCTTTGAAGGGAGAATTAGGGGGAGAATTGGGAGTGTCGATAGAGGCACGCCTAGGAGTATCTTCGGAGGTCCGTCGCGCTGGTATAGATGTTTTTCTTGAGGTGTCGAACGAGGTCCGCCGCGGACTATCGAAGGAGGGCCGGCGAGGTGTTGGAGAGGGGCTAGAACGGGCAAGAGGTAGATGTGAGGTGGATGTTGACGACAAGCCAAGGGGTGTGATGTTTCTTGGGCGAGCGCGAATGGGACTTGACGTGCGAGGAGAAATGGGACTGGCAGGGGGAGAGTTGGGAGACGGATGGTTATTCGAGCTGGTCGTGGCCTTTCGTGATGAAGATAATCGTACGAGGTGATTGCCAGATCCTGAGGCAGGCGTCGGGGTACCTGGAGGGCTCGGAAGGTTCCTATTCTTCGGCGTCGGGGTGTCAGGGGAGGAGGAGGATTGACTACCACTAAATTCACTTGGAGCATTGGGGGAGGATGGAGTGGACGGCACTGTGGCTAGAGGTACGGACTTGCTCGGCTTGTGGCGTGAAATGGGTGTGGGGTCTCGACGAGCTCCGAGGGGGGCTGGGGCGCTAATGTCCCGTTTGGGAGGCTGCAAGCTCTGGCGGCGCGGACGGTCCTTGACAGGGGTTGCAATTGCCTCGCTATTGGATGAAGATGAAGCCGGGATGGCGGGTCGTGATTTTGGAGAAGGGATGGCTTGAGAAGAAAGGTGTAAAGAGGGTGAAGAAACGGATCCTTGACGTAAAGAAGGTGGGGAAAAGCTCATAAAACCAGCGACACGCTTCCTTTCGTGTGGGGTTTTCGCTAGTGGAGGTACAGGGGGTAATGGAGATGGCGTGTCGCGGCCGAGGCGGAAAGTGACCTTGGATTCGAGTTTGCGGAAGACGCCAGGCTTTTCCTTTTCCTTCGTGTGTGGGTGGACAGCTTCGGGCGCCTTTTCCTTCCCCTTGACCTTTCTGACAGTAATGGTGGCGGGCTCATCTGTGGAGGTGGTGGTGGTAGGCGGTGGGGGTTTCTTGTTCCTAGTGGCAGTTCTAAGACTGTGCTCCAGGGACGAACGGAGGCGGCCGAAAGCACCAGTGGATTGGTGAGAGGTGGTAGAGGTGGAGATGTCGGACAAGTCTGAGGAGGGTTTTGGATGTAAACGAGAGGATGATGCATGATTAGAATCAGCACCCATGTGTTGGGGAGAGGAAGGGAGAAGGAAGCGATGTGGGCCGGGAAATTTGGTGCTTGGAAGGACGGCAGCTGTCATCAGAGATCGATGTGGTATATTTGAAGCAGCGTCGTCAAGGTATCGTATATGCGCAATATTAACTTGGTTTTGAATATAAAAGAATGAAACAGAGACCTAAAGTAGTAAAGGGTGAGTGTGTGGTTGAATGATAAAGTAATGAAGAGCGTACCTCTCAAGCTACGGTACTATGTAATTGGTACGCGCTCGTCGTTGAGTTGACTGCGACCCCGCCAGTGAGATATGATAGTGTGTGATGGTGATGGTGATGGTGATAAGGATGACGTTCGTGCTGCTGGCAGGGTCGACCTCGAGGCGGAAGGAGAAAGATGCCCTGAGTTTCGGGCTAAAGTTTGTGGGGGTCTTGAACGAAAACCAGATTGGGAAGTCTACGTCGGGAGAGCCGACGAGCTGAGCAAACTGAAAGGGATAGGACAGAGGGACACAGGAACGGTCAGTGCTTGTGTGAGAGAGGATGCAGTGGAAAAAAAAAGGCTGAGCAAGCGCCTCGTCTGCTCAGAGAACCCTTTCGATCAGACTCAAGTGACCTCTCTAGTTTCGGCAATTTTTACCGCTACCATGAATATTCATATTCTTGAATGTAATCCAAAGTATATGCTTGTAGCAACTACTCTCTGAATGCTCTCCTCACTGCCGCAAAATAATAAGAAAAATAATAATCACAGTCTCTGCTCGGTTCAAGAAATGACGTCGAACTACTGTCATTCCCCCATACGTGGTTGCCGTAACAGACATGTATATTGATGTATTGCACAGCACATCACTCCACGAGAGTCAAGCTCGACAAAATTAGCTAGGGAGCTGAAGCGCTGAAAACTGAATAGCGGCGGTATTGGCACTTGCAGCCACGTCTCCCGACTTGCAGTATATTATTATCACTATCTCGCTCTCTCTCTCTCGGAGATACTCAATCAACCGGCCAATCAACGCACTGTGATACGGTCACGTGTTATTCCCTTCCGTCTATGACGACCTTCGGCTCATGAGCTTGAATACCCCGCATTCGACAAATGTACATGTACACTGCTGAAACGGGGTAACTGTGTGCTGTGAAATGCCTGGCTTACATCAATACAATTATTTCCATCCAGCGTTACCCTTCTGTGCCATTTGGAGCGATTCTGAGCACATTCATGTCAACCCAGATGTTCATCCAATGATCAGATGCCGGGCTTCCTGGGAATTTCATTGCGCGCTGCGCAAGAACACGTTGCGCGATTCTTGATGAAAAGAACAATCCATACAGTACTCGTCTCAGGCTTTTCATTCCTTACAAGCAATATCAGCCAATTGTTAATCATAACAACTGCCCCCCCCTAATTAGACCTTTCTGCTCTTCATCAATACAAATACAGAGCAATGTTTCTCATTGGCGCACATGCATCTCGGTCACACATCGCCTTGCACCATGGGGTCCTTATTCGGATCAGGGCTATCAAGGCTCTCAAAAGCTAACCTGATGGTTGAACATGTGGGCCGCCAAATACACGGTTGCTCCCGAGCACCCGGTCAGGCGGGCCAATAGGGGCTTGCCCGTACCGTCTCTTCTGCTTCTTTACATGCTTCTATCTTCAATATTCGTGCTTGCAAGGCGGCTCGTTGTTCAGCCGATGTCTATCAAGCACTCAAATCTATATATACATACCCACAAGAACAATTCCGTAAACCTCAGTTATAGCTTCTTGCCTGTAATCTCGGACCCTATTGACACCGTAAGCATTATCACGAGAACAAGATACGTGAAATAACTGAAATAACTTGGACGTGGATCGTCTTGCCTAAAACAAGCGTGTTGCTTATTTTGTCTTATTTTCGTATCATGTGATCATGACTCACTGCGGGGTTTGAAAACCCAACCCTCCCCAAGCGCCATCGGAGTCAAGCCACAACAAAAAAAAGGTACAACTAGAGTTTTTTACGCGATGAGCACTCGCGCAAGAACGAGATCGGCTGCTGCTGCTGCTGCCGCTGCCGCCGCCGTAACCACCGCTGTGCCTCAGGTAGAGCAGAAATCACCACCGAAAGCCGAAAAAAAACAAACCAAGGGTTCTCAATCTACTACCCAATCCGTCGTACAGTCGGAGCCGGATCAACAGCAGGAGAAGGAGAATGTTGATAGCAACACCGCCAAGGGTCTGAAAACGCGAACAAAGCCCAAATCTAAATCACAGCCTACTAGGAAAGTATCAATAAAGCCTACATCGGAGACTCACTGTATATGCAAGTCGGATGACGATGGAACGCCAATGGTACAATGTGGTCAATGCAGCGTTTGGTGGGTTGCTGAATATCTTTCCTTATCCATTGTTAATATACTGTCACACAGGCACCATTTCCGGTGTGTAGATTTGAAGGAGGAGGATGCAGAAGAAATCAGTGCGTAGCATTTTAACATTTGCTCAACTATTTCTCACGTTGCAACAGGTGTTTACATATGCCCTTCCTGTGCGACGTCTTCAGGTCTTCGAACCACCAGTGAGTACATTGGACCTCTCCTCCGCACGTACTTCAGTAGCCTCTACATTCTCCACGCTTCTTTTGTACTCGTGGAGACGAACAAAGAAAAACATATCTATGTGACCTTTTTCTCCCTTTCTCTTCGTCTCACTTCGCGTCGTCCTCGCACATATCAATGCGACAAGGAAGATCTGTAGTAAACTGCCCAAGTCATCTCAAGGGTGCAATTTGAGTAGTACTCGTCTTCCTATGTGTTAGGCAGTTTGCTTCTCTTGAGTGACAGGCTTCTGTTCGTATCAAATGTAAATGTGTGCGCCACAACGCATGCATTGCTCGTTGTATGATACATTATTTTAGTGTACTTGTTCTCTCCTTATTGCGTTTATTCTTTGATTTTTTCACTGGTCTAATTTTTCTTGTTCTACCCCTTTTTTCTACAGTGACATGGGAAGGACCCGAAGCCTTCGAAGGTGGCGAAACTGTACCCAAGAAACAACCACCAGTCAAACGAGTCAAGCGAAAAACTCCAGTGCCTTTGCCGTCCTCCGAATCGGAGGCCGACCCTAGTAGCGAGGATGAATATGTTCTAGGAGGATCAAAAAACCAACCTCAAGGGGCTAGCAAGGTAAGATTGCGTGCCACCTTACCTCCATCTTCAGGACTCATACTTGTACCACTACAGCGACCAACCAGGCAAATTTCCGCGACGTCCGAGTCCGAGTCCGAGCTGTCGACAGATGCTAAACCTCGTCGACATCGCATCCGAAAGGTTTCATCAAACTCTCCTGCACCAACCGCTTCTCTGAAGCGCAAGAACACCCGTCGCGACTCGTCTACTCCTGCACCCCCTCCCCCTCCGAAGCGCAGAAAGTCTGACGCGGTCCCACCAACAGATGATCCCACAAGGAAATATTGTCTCGGGAAGCTCGAGGCGCTTTTCCAAGATATTTTTACTAGATATCCTCACATCCGTACTCAAGCAGAGAATGAGAGTACAGAGACTTCTCTCGTTCTCAAACCCTTGAGTGATCTAACGGAAGAAGAGAAAGCCGAATTGCTGAGTCGGTCGAAACAGTTTGCTGATGATCTCGAGAAATGTATTTTTGAAACCTATTCCGAACCGGATAAGCAAAGCCAACCTTGTGCTGGTGGGCAGTACAAGTAAGTATTCAAGATTTCTCACAGATGTTTTCTAACATTGGCAAAATCTTCATTCTCCAGGGACCGTTTCCGCACGTTGCAGTTCAACTTGAGCAAAGTAGATCGTGTCGTCATACATAAGCGTATAGCGTCGGCTGAGATCACTCCAAAGGAGATCTCAACCATGTCTTCTGCTGATCTTGCCAACGAGGAGATGAAGCAATCCATAAAGATTGCCGAGAAGGAAGCCCTAGCGTATTCCATCCTAACCCCCACAGCTGTTCCTCGAGCTAAAATCACCCATAAAGGGTTGGAGGATATTGAAAACGTGCATGGTAGCGAGGTGACTACTTTACAGGATGAAGAACGTTCCCGCAGAGAACAAGAGGAGAAACGCGAGAGGGAGCGTATGGCGAGACTACGATCTCAGCGTACTTCATCCATCTCCGTCCCACCAGAGTCACCTATCGTTACCCAACAATCGTGGGGCGGACCTCCATCACTTCCCACTCACCCAGCCATACCTCTTGGCGACGTCTCTGCTTCTCCGAATACCGCTTTTGCGGGAGAGAGAAGCCCCGTAACCTCTACATTTACGCATCACCATGTCTCAGATCCAGCGGAGCCTGAACTCAACTTGTCAGATTTTATTAACATGGATGAAGAAGTCACTTCTGCGCCCGTAGACGCCACCCCCCAAGGTCCCTCATCGGCCAACCAACCCGATGTTGAAATGCAAAGCCCTTCAACCTCACCCACGATAAAAGCACCCGAACCCCCCGCTACTTCGCCAACCGCAATGTCGCCGTTCGCACAGAAACCAGACCATACCGGGTCGACTGCTTTCGACCTGAATTCACTTTGGAGCGCTCCCAAAAAGTCACCTGATCCTCATTCGTCGTCCTCCCCCAAAGAACCACCAGCAGCGGAGACGGGAACCAGCTCACCTCCAGTTGTGCCCGAAAAAGATGTGAATATGGATGTCGAAGCAAGCGCCGAAGACGATCTTGACTTTGATATGTTTTTGGAAGAGAAAGATTTGCCTGCAAATTCTGCTGAAACACAGCAAGCTGCTCTTGATGCCTTGCCTCAAGTCTGGACAGGAAAGGTCAGTGTTTAGATCTGGTTCAACCTCTTGATTCTAACCCGATAACGCCAAAAGATCACCATGCCGTTGGACTCGACGGTACCACAAGACACATCCGTTGTGGCTCGCCAAGTAGGAGGACGACACTTGGAGCATGATTCCCTACTCTGGAAGACACTCTTTCCCGCCGAGTCCCTCCGTATTGAAGGGCGTGTCCCAGTAGAAAACTCAAGCAAGTTCCTTTTACAGATGAGAATGAATGTGTCAAAAGAACTTGTTGCTGTCGCATTCACGCCCATCTCAGAGTCAAGTGACATCACTTTCCGCATATTAAGCGATTTCTTGATAGCAAAAAAGTACGTGGTCCAATTAGCTTACCTTTTTGGGTCCTATTCGCTAACCCTTTTCGTTACAAGGCGCCACGGACTTATTTTTCCATGGGGTAATCGTTCGAAAGACCATCTTCCTGGGCGCGAATTGTACATAATCCCGCTATTATCAAGCGATCCTCTACCGGAATATATGGAACTCCTAGATGATTTGCATCTACCAAAACTTCGCAAGAAAGATCTTCTTGTTGGTATATTCGTGCTTAACAAAGGCAAGCTTACGTTGCCGCCAACGGCAGCGCCACCACCTGCAAACATTGCGTACCCACCTCCAGCCTCTTTTAATCCACCACCGTTTCCTCCGTCTATCGCACCACCAGTCCCACCAGTCCCAGCAGCACTGCCTGCCAACATCGCAGCAGAGGTTGCGACTCTAACTCCAGAGCAGATCCAGCTAATGATCCAAACACTTACTAACAATGGCGCGGTCCCACTTGCGATCCCGCAGCCTCCCGCTCTTCAATCTCAACCCCCGCCGCCTCCTGGCATGCCTCCCCAACCACCAGCCCCCTTTGCTGCCCCTCCTCCCCCTCCCGGTCAGCCATGGCCTGGACCCGCTCCCGGATATGGTGCTGCCTACTCCCCTCCTCGCCCTCCGCCAACCAGCCCTCCTAACCCGCACAATCAGCCGCGGTCATCTGGTCCGCTGTCGTGGGATAGACCATCTACCGGTAACAGACACGATCGTGGCAGTCGCGGATGGCAAGATGGTCGAGGGAGGGGTCGTGGTCGCTTACACGATAATCCTGACAGACCTCCGGTGGACTCTGGGTGGCCTCGACGACCGCGAAACGAAAACGGAGATGGCAGGTCAACGAGCCCAGTCCGACGGTGGTCATGATGGGGGACTTTCCTTTCGTTATTACTCATAACACTTATTCTTTAGTATCGGACTAATTGGCATTTTGATTCGTTTTCTTTCCGTCGAGAGTCCAAACACTGTACTTAATATATGTTTTTTGATAACTCAAGGAAAGAGAATCTGTAAAATTATATCTCTGCCCTCCTCTTCCTGCCATGAATATAACCTCAATCCTGGATTTGTACTTTGATGGCTCCTTGAGTTGGATCAGCAGCGACGTGGAAAGCTGAAATCGCGTCTTCCAAAGTAAATTTGTGTGTAACTAAAGGTTTAACATTAATGAGCCCTCCAGCAACAAGGCGGATGGCCTTTGGATACTGCAAATATCGCGATTTCAGACGCGATCTCCGGAAATGTGGTACGTAGCCATACCTGATTCGCATAACGATATTGGTAGCTGACGTCAATCTCATTGACGCTACAATGCATAAGAGGAAACTGGAACTTTTTTAGCACCAGCGTAAATCTTCAGGCGGAATACCGTCCTCACCATTTGTTCGCTTTTCCCAACCCCGATGATGAAAACTTTGCCACCGAACTGCATTGACTTTAAGAAGACAGCTGTCAGTAATGTTCGGTTTAACGAGCCAAAAGGCTCACATAGATCGCCGTGTGAATACTACTTTCAACGCCAGTGCACTCAAGAGCGACTTTCAAAGGGACTTGAGCGACCTCCTTTATTCGCTCTGCTTGCTGCTTTGGGGTGGTTCCACGTTGAACAAGTATGGTGTGGACACTGGGGACTAGTTTCTTTGCAAAGTCCAGTCTGCTCTGGAAGAGATCCGTTATTAAGATAGGTTCAGCACCTGCTGCCCTGGCAGATAGTAAGGTAACGAGTCCAATAGGTCCAGCTCCACTGAAAGAAAGAATCAGCATCACACGGTATAATGGCTCTTCATGGTATTACCAGATGAGTAAAGGATCTCCAAGACGAAGTCCGGAGCGTTCAATACCTGCCAGAGCAACTGCCAAAGGCTCACAAAGGGCACCTTCTTCAAAAGACACATTGTTAGGTAGGCGGTGAAGCCATTGTGCGGGGTGTAAATGCCATCTGGTCAGAGTTCCTAACCACGGAACATTAGCCGGGGTCTAGATATTAAATCGGACGCATTCTAGTACCGTGATATGGGGGAGTGGAGAAGAATACCACATCTGGACAGGCATTGTACCTTCCTGTGCGGCAGGCATCGCATGCAGGCTGTGAGCATGGTACACCAGCCTCTATTGCTACCCGATCGCCTGCCGATTTTGTATCAGTTTCATATCGCGAAGAGCGGTAACCTGATATTTTTACCAGCTTTCCACTGAGTGACTCCTTCTCCAACTTCGACGACTTCTCCAGCAGATTCGTGACCTGATCCGCACTTGTGATACTCAAGCCACGGTTCAAGACCTCGCTCAACATCAAAAATCTTACCTCGTCCGTGACTATCATGGAGTCTCCGATTCTTCCGTGTTGCCAGAAATGAACATCGCTCCTATAGCGATAGATGTACCTTATATTCTAACATTCGTGTCGAAGCCATAAGACCTACCCACAGATACCAGTTGCGCGGACGTGAACTAATACTTGCCCAGGTCCTGGCACTGGACGGGGCTTTTGCACCAGGTGAATTTCATGGTTTTGATTATAAAAAGCAGCAATGTTGGCCTCTTTGGATGGTTTTTCTCCGACAGCCAAGATTTTGAACTCTGGGTGCTGTAACACTTTACGCGGGTCATAGATTGCTGGGTTGGAGGCTTCAACGGTCGTCGTCGTCGTCGACATGATTGTTGTCGAATGAATTTCCCTCAGAATTTGTCGCACACATGGATGAAGGAGAATTGTCGGCAGCCGGAAGCGGACTTCGTCTCACTCGGGCCGGTCTGTCATGCAATGATTTTCCATGTTGTTCCGCTAATCCATACCATACTATGCTGCTACATTTAATGCGTAGCATTTTCAGATTTACTGAGAAGCAATGAAGAAATTTATCCAGATGTTTGTGTTCCGCCAGTGAACCGCTTGAAAGTGAACCTAAAATATGGATTAAAAGAGGAATCAGTATTGAAAGAGAAACATACCCGAGAAACGCCAAGTCTTTTTCTGCTCCCACTCCTTCAACCTTTTCAAGTTGGTCGGGTATGTTGCCAAGATCATCTGTAGGAAAGTATGAAGTATCTGTGGCTGATTGCAGGCGGGGGACGAAAGGTGGCTCAATATAGCGAAGAGCATTCCAGTCCGCTCCGAAGAAGAATGGGTGTGTTTTAATCTGGTTCACTGTGAGACGATGCTCCGCCCACGTCATCATACTATAAATTCCAGTTTGAGCATTGCGTCAAGGACTATACAATCAACCCTACCTGCGAATAAGATCTTCGCCTTCCCGAGAAATATAAACCTCTTCGGGGAAGTAGAGATAATTTGGCCAATCAATAATCTTTTTGTATGTGTCCCCAGGATTATCAGAGCAGAATGGGGCATAGCCCACAAGACACTCGAAAAAAATGGCACCCAGTGACCACCAATCACATTCTTTCCCGTATCCCTTCATTAGGAAAACTTCTGGCGCGATCTATGCTTCTGATTCAGTCTCTAATAAAAAATCCTCATAAGGAAACACACACGTAGTCAGGTGTTCCAACAGTGGAATATGCCTCAAAGACTCAGTCAGCTACCAAGTGTTGAAAACGGATTTCATAACTTACCAATTTCCGCCGATTGGCTTTCCAGGTAGCAATTTGCTCGCGGCTCATCGTAAGGTTAATCGGGTTTACTTGGACGCTGTTACGCGCTGGATCCCTTGTTTTCTCTTGTTCGAGAAAACGTTTATAGTATTCCCCATCTGTCGTTTTGTGCAATCCAGTTGACAGACCAAAGTCTGATAGTTTCAGGTGACCATTCTTGTCGATCAGTACATTGTCTGGTTTGATGTCCCTGTGGCGGTCGTTGGAATCTGGACAAAAGTTGATGAAGTAAGACAAACCGATGAATGTAGCCAAGGTTATGCACTGCTTCAATGGCTAAAATGCATTCTGCCATATAAAACCGAGTAACGTCTTCCGAGAACACATCGTACTTCATCAGCATAGTCATGAGGTCGCCTCCTGGTAAGAATTCCATGATGAGATACAGGTAAAGTGGGTCCTGGAACGAGTAGAACAACTGCACGACCCATGGCGATGTTGATTCTGCTAGGACATCGCGCTCAGCACGAACATGCGCAAGCTAGAAGCAAAACATTTTAATACGAACTATCTGAGCAGAAACACGTACCTGATCGCGTTTCAACATTTCCGCCTTCTGCAAGCTCTTCATGGCGTATACTTTTCCCGTATCGACTTTCTGCACTAGCCGCACCTAACAAAATGAAAGTGAATTTTTGACTGTCTCGTTTCTTTAAATTGAAAGGTCTACCTCACCAAAGGCGCCTTTTCCGATTGTCTTTACAGTTCGGAAGTCAGAGAGCTTGATTTTGGTCCGTTTCAGGCGTAAGTGCTGAGATTCCGTCCTGCTGTACTTCCGAATTTCGCGCTCTTTGGCATCGGCGGTGTGTATCTGAGTCAACCTCGTCTCGAGTTCAATCCTCCTACAGGCAGAATAGTATGAGCGAGAAGTTTGAGTCCACGCAGAGAGTTTTCCTGAACCTAGCATTGCGCTCGATCGCGGCATCGACAGCAACCTTGTAGTAAGATTCCAGCTTGAGTTTGGCAGCTGTGGATCGAGCAACAGCATCGGGGGTGAACTCGGCTGTGGAGCGTTCGAAGTATACGTCTGGAGAGAGACACAGGGGTCAGTACAGTATGGAGTTGGGTAGAAACTCTGAAAATCGCACAATCGTCTGGCTGAGGTCTAGAGGATTGTTCGGGATTTAAGAGCTGGCTCATGGCGCCGGGACTGATGGGGCTGGAAGGACCTGGTTGGTGCATAGCGGCAGATGGATCGACAGTAATATAAGGAAACGGAACAAGGCGAGCCGATAGGAGAATAAGAATGTCGGACAATTTACTCTGGCCTTGGTAATTCGGGTATTACAATGATTTGAGCGAGTAGACGAGGTTGAATGACAGGAGCGCGTTCATCACCTTGCAAATGGTTGCCCAGGCGCCAGTGAGCCCAAACAATATGTGTAATATACAACCCAACCCTTGCTCGTGACACTCTGTCCAACTTTGCTCCCGCTAATCAAAAGATTCAGGTCTATGCGAACTCTTTACAGTAGGCCGTGGTTGAGCAAGACGTTTATTTACGTGTAGAGACCCTAGAAAGCTTGGCTTGCATGGAGATGCCAGTGTCTGTCTTGTCCTTTTGAGACGGCGTGTCATCCTGCTCACAAGGTACATATATATACATGCATACAACAAGTCAATTCCTACCGTAACTGCAAAACCAACGTGAGTTGAGACTGACGCCCCAGGGGGCTTGCCAGGGGCCACTCATTGTAACCGTGTCATTACAGCCTAGTCGTTATTGATACCTATTTGGCAGCGTCGCTTCGTCCTTTAGCACCTCTCCAAGATGGCCGAACTCACATACGAAACGCTGGCGGACGATGGCAACTATCTCGGTACAGAGCGTGCGAGGATGGAAAATAAAGTCATTCTGGACGAATTGGAACGCAAGAAAAAGGCCAGAGCCATGGCTGTCCCTACAGATGATAACCGCGTCAAAGCGCGCTTGCGAGAAATCGGTGAACCTATCACACTTTTCGGAGAACGCGTAAGTTGCAGTTTTCCACATGAGGGGTTTTTTTTGGTAATGATTTTCAAGGCTGCAGACCGCCGAGATCGTCTTATATACGTTTTATCTCAAATAAATGCTGCTCGCGGGGATGATGCCATGCAAGTAGACGAAGAATCGTCGTCCGAGAGTGACGAAGAGGTACATATCACCTTTCAAAGATCTAAGACGTCCCATTGAACCTGGCCCTACAGCAAGAAGAGTTTTACTCGCCAGGTACACTAGAGCTCTTGGTTGCAAGGAGGAGGATAGCAGAGTACTCTCTGCCTAGGTCGGGTTTATACTAAACACAAGTGACAAGCAAGGTGCTTACTAGCTCCCTATTGTTTTCTTCTTTTGGCAGAGCTCAAAAGCGTGTCGCCCAACAGCGAATAGATAGCAGAATGGACCTGGGTCGAATTATCGATATCCGAAAAAAAGTCTTTGCTGAAGTCAAGGTAAACAGCAGTTTCGACATCTTTCTACTGTTTGTCACGAATGTCAACAGAAGTTTGCGAATCTCGGTTCTCAAATCGGCGATGAAAGGCCAATATCTCAAGTACGGTTTGCACCCAACAACAAAATTCTTGCGACTGGAAGTTGGTCTGGTACAGTCAAATTGTGGAATGTTCCTGCTTGCACTGTTGCCAGCTCCCTGAGAGGTCTGCAGTGGTTTTGCTTTTAGTACTATTGAAATGCCGAACCTTTACACAGGGCACAGCGACCGGGTAGGAGGTGTTGCTTGGCATCCCCAAGCTACCTTGACTCAACCTCCTGACTTGGTCAATCTCGCAAGTGGTGGCGGCGAGGGAAACGTGAACTTGTGGTCCTTGAATAGGTAGTCTCCTATCTATCATGCTGATCGTTAGGGCTCAAGTCTTTTTATCAGTGAAACTGCCTTGTCTACCTTGAAGGGACATCAGGATCGTGTGTGTCGTGTAGCTTTCCACCCGTCAGGGAACTACGTCGCGAGTGCCAGTTTCGACACGACGTGGCGACTCTGGGACGTAAAAACCTCAATGGAACTTCTCCTTCAGGAAGGCCATTCAAAGGAAGTATACTCTGTCGAATTTCAGAACGACGGTGCTTTAATTGCTTCCGGGTGAGAAAGTTGTCCAGGTGGATGGGCCTAAAGCTTACCGTCGCTTGATAGAGGACTCGATGCTATAGGTCGCGTGTGGGACTTGAGGACAGGGAGAACAGCTATGGTTCTTGATGGTCACGTCCAGGGTATATTTGCAACCGCATTCTCTCCAAATGGGTTCGGATGAATCTCTTCCCTTCGAATCACTTACTTATTATATCCTGTTCATACGGCAGATATCAAATTGCCACTGGAGCTGGAGACGACACTATTCGTATTTGGGATATGAGATCTCTTACATCTCTATATACCATACCAGCACATCTTTCGAATGTCTCGGACGTTAGGTTTTTCCACGCTGACGACCTCTTTTTCAAACCTTTGCCGCCACCTTCTTCAGATGCTGCGGTAGATGGCCCAGATAATGACAAAACACAGGACAAACCTGAAAATGATACGACCCAGTTGGAAGAGTGGAGATACCGTTCTGGGCTCTTCTTTGCAAGTTCGGGTTATGATGGTCTAGTCAAGCTTTGGAGCGCCGACGATTGGCAATTACTGCGGACACTCTCGACAGATGCAGGCAAAGTCATGTCTGTGGACATATCTAGCGACGGAAATATGATGGCTTCTGGTACATATAACCGTAATTTCCAGCTGTTCGCACCCGAGGATGTATAAACTAATGACATATTTAAATCATAAATTCACTGCGACTCGTAATACAATTGCTTGCAGATAGTGAAAGTGGAATTCGTTTTGTACAAAGTATGCCCTCATATAACGCCATCACGAACCTGGAGTCAATGTTGTGAGGGTCTCATATCAGACAGGTGTCAAGTCCCAGTCACCTTTTGCATGAAGCCAGAAACACGAGCGATATCCACGCCTTGAGATTCGCTCTCAACGGCGATCACAAGATTTTCCAACATCTAAATGTGAATAACTCTAGTCTCGAAAGCGACGAAGAACGCTCGCAAAAACTTACGTCCTCAACCTTATCAATTGGGATTCCGGTACAAAGGGCCACAATTTTTTTACACTGATGTTCTTTCTCGGCACTCGCCCCCCGTAGTGTTTTAAGTCTTGCATCCATAAGCTCTTCCATTCGGAGGTGCCACAGTTTCAACCTCCGCAACCGGACTAGGTTCGCCACTGAATCTCCAGTAGGTATCGGGGGCTCTGGCTCGACATTGAATGAGATGTCAACCGACCCGCCAATGCCCACCATTGTTGAATTTGAGCCCCGTCGCTGAAATGCAGGACCAGCAGTACTCCGTGCGTCGTTTCCTTGTAGATCTGTCCTTCCCGTCCAATCAAATTGATCCTCTTCAATGATAGCCTTTTCAACGTTTCGCATGCGGTGATTAATCTGGTCCAGTTCGCTACAGCGTGCCTGCCAAAAACCAAGCTGTTTGCGCTGCTCCGACAACTCGCGCGTAGCAGCACGCAGATGAGCTTGCGTCACGTCGAGCGCGTCTTGCTTAGCTTTGACCTCACTTTGGAATTCGTTACTTAGGCCTTGAATCATCGCTGTCATATCTGGACATGGGGGTTAATTCGTGTCAAACGTCCATGACTGGGGCATTTACCTGTGATGACATCTTGGCTCTTTTGAACTGGAGCTGGGGGCCCGGTCCTAAGGCCGGCCAAAATATCCTGGGCACCACTCAGCTCCTCTGTCTCAACACCGAAATCACCTGGCCTCAAGCCCAATTTATTTGGCAATACTCTATTAGCGCCAACGTCCAATAGCGTCCTCACCAAACTCCTATTTCCGACTCTTGCAGCAATATTCAGCGCAGTGTCGCCATGTTCATCCTGCAGGTCTACAAGCGACTTGAAATCTCCTCCCTGGTTATGTGCAATCCATAGGAATATTTGGTCAAGGTAATATCTTGCAGCAGCGGCTCGTCCTGCGACACCGGCAAGCAAGACAATATGATGGATTACAGTCTTCCGCGAAGTGTCGAGGGTTCGAATAGAAAGGTGTAAGACAGACACTAAATTATGAAAAGACTGTAGGTCGGCATTGGTAGTAGCAAGGCAGGCGCGGGTGAGTGGTGTCTCGCCGAGGTAGTTGCCTCGATGAATATCAGCCCCATTCGCTACTAAGGCTTCCACAATTTTCTGACGAGCCAGACTCGCAGCTATATGTAAAGCAGTATGTCCCTGGTCGTCAAGTATTGTATCCACATCCAGCCCATCATGGGGCGCTGTTTGGTTCGCTAGAGGGGAATACGTGATCTCACGAAGGAGTTCAAGAACTGGGCTTGGGTCATCACGCTGACACACAGCGGCGACAACAGCGGCGCGTCGATTGTCACGTAACGGGGCTGTGGGATCAGCCAGGCGCAGTGGTTTGGATGCAAACCGAGTCGCATGAACATCAATATCGGATAATATGTTGGGTCGAATGTTAGCGGTTGTGGGAGTGCTGGAGGGCCCCGAAGCGCTATTGGCATCAGGTCGGGGTGATGGGGGCGCATCCATAAGGGCGGATGAGGATTGTGTTTGACCACGCGATGTTAACAGCCAAGCAGGTTTAGCCAGAGACGGCTGCGGTGACGGATCCCTACGAGCACGTTTTGCAGGGGAGGGGCCTTCGTCGCCGTTAGTATACACCGTCGCGGAGGATGGACGAGTTTGGTCACCCATCTGTATTTCTGGTGCTGATTGGAGAGTATTAGGTTGCGAGGAAGAATAAAAAGCGGAAAAAGGCCCAGGGCTGCGATTTTCTGGACGATCAACGTCAGCCTCTGAGCGATTACGCTTTAATGAGGAGACTGGAGGAGGGGTTTGGGATGATGCATGTCCATAGCCACCTCCAGGCAGTGAAGGAGAAGCCAATCCTGATGTACGGGAAGAAGAATGTAGAGCTGAAGTCGAGGGAGTGAATAGACCCTGGGCACGCCCCTGATTCAATAAACGAAGAGCAGAACCAGGCATGATGGGGGGTGGTGCCAAGGCGGAAGATATTGCAGGCATGTAATTCCCTGTCTGCCCAATACCCGAGTAGGAAGAAGAAGCGGACAGAGGACGAGGCGATGCTGTACCACCAGGTGTACTAACCGGGAGAGTGGTGAGGGAGTTGGTAGACGGAATAAAGTCAAAAAGCGGAGAGAGCAATGGCGCGACACCGTATTGAGCTGCAATTTCACGGCCCTTCTCGAGAGGTATCCTAAAGCAAATGATATTAGTAGAAATTCTGTTTTAATCGATGAAGGACGCGTACCAAGTCCCCTGATATTTACCGTAGCCACCTTGAACTATTTCATGTTTTCCAGGCAAAATCTCTTTCTCTAGAATTTTGGTACGACGTCCCTTGTCAACACCGGCAACCTTAAGGATTTGTGTCGCGTTCACGTAGGAATCATTTCTCCTACGCATGACAGCGATACCTCTTATCATACACTCGTAGACCTACACGACGTGACCGCGTTATTTCCTCAAGGGCTCAATGGAACGAGAATATGCACACCTGGACGGATGAGTAGACAGCATTGTATATTTTAACTGGCGGTTGGGTGCCTCCTGGAGCACGAGAGCCTGACTGCATCCTCAAATGTGACAAGAGAGTGGAATGATGAGCCTACCGGGCGCTGGTACCGGGTCAAGTGGCATACAACGCGTCAGTCGGAGTTTAAAATACATGATATGAGAATGCCGGACGCGCTTCTTTCTCAATAGGAGGCCTGTAAGGAGCTACCATGATCACTGGAATTCGTGGTAACCAGGCGATGACAGCCTATTAGCGCTCATTTCTAGTACAACTTTGGCCGATGGCTGTCTATCCGCAGCTGAAAGGGTTTTGCATTCAAAACAACGCGTCAATGTCGGAGATGGAAATTCGAAAGTTGGATCGTGACCTCCTCCCTTTCTGCGGACATCCCTCACCTCTCCACCGTTGGCTATCACGCTCGCCTCTCGTATCATGCCCGAGTACCAGCCTGAACGCGAGTCGTTGCTACATCAGTAAAAGCCGTAGTTCATCCCTTTTTTCAGTCAAGCACTTATATAACACCCAGTGAGTATGTGGAGAATACTCCAGTGTATCCAGTTATCCACATGATAAGATCTGTATGTTGCGTGACTTATCGTTGCTTATCGTTACTCAAGTTACAATGGTGTTATAGGATATGAAGGTGGGTCTACTCTGCATCAATGAAGCGCGTTCTTCGGTACAAATCCTGCAACGAATATACTACATCAGCTCCGTCAGTGTGCTCGATAGATGTAGGGTTGGGGTGTTTCACCGGCACGAAATATTCGAATATGAGTTTCAGCTAACATAGTTCCTCATATTCACAGCACTTCATTGGTACGTCTCTATCAGTCCTGCTTACAGGCGTAAAAAATGATGTCACTATATAGACACGCCACTGACCTATGAAACCGTAAGCTTTTCCCTCCTAATTTGGCTTTTGTCCTTCAATACGCGCTCTATGAACTATTCAGCTATCCTCACCCGATATCACCTATACGCTAGTCCAACCTCTGGTCGAAAAGTATCTCAATGTCCAAAACAACGGCAACATGTCCGTAGTGTTTTGCCTGCTACTCAATCGCCTTTATTTTCTTCGCGATGACAATATCTTGACGGCCACAATATCCCGTTCTCGAGCCGCGCTTTGCGAGATCCTCGCTATCCGCACTTTTCGCGAGTATGGGAATAGTATGCTTCATCTGACCTTGACTCTCACGACCACTTGGCCGGTGTACAACGGCGCGGATCCTCATGTGATTCGACAAGCACGAACAGAGAGAGACGATGATCTTGAGGAAAGAGTCGGGAATGCGATTGAACTGGCCATTTTAAGCAAATCAAAGCGGTTTATCAAGAGCTCTTCCTGCCAAAAAGTCATTAATGCTATTTGGACGTGAGTGCGGTGTTTCCTTTATATAAAAACAGGTTATAGATGTGTTCAGGGGCAAATGCGTTTACCAGGCCGAGAGCAGTCACTCCATTCTCTCCGACGTATGCACCAGTACTTGTACGACATCTCTTGGTCTAAAACCATTGACTAGACATATAAAAGAACGCCCATTCATTTTTATGACCCTCACAAAGCCCCTCTTCTTGATCATTATCGGTTTGTTTGCCTTTCTAGGCTTCAACATTCTTTATTGAGTTACATTGTTGCAGTCTCAAAGTGCCAGCAGTCCGATCCGTACTTGAATACATTAAGTATGTCTGCAATTGAATATGGGAAATCGCTGACATCTCAATCTTCACAAAAGCTTTATAATCCTATTCATACTTTTCGTTATTGCGATAGAATTCAGCGAGCGCAGCGTGCTCAATGCGCCTGAAATGATCTTTATGATATACGCCTTCGGTTTTACGCTTGAAAAGGTCGCAGCAATGCAAGAGCACGGGATCAAAGGTTACATTTACTTCCTCCCGCGTTTCGTTTGTCTGATCAGTTTTTTCTAAAGTTTATTTTAAAGGCACCTGGGTTTGTCTTCAGGCTCAGTGATACTATCCTACGCCATTTATCATTTCCTGTAGAATGGCTTTGACCTGGCATTTGGTTTGTTGTATGGCGCCAACATTTACTGCTTGTAAGCCTTACGTTTTTGTCGTGCAGTAACCACATTCGCCTTTTATGTCACCCTTCGGTTATACGGAGTGTATCATCACAGTACGTGCTCTCTTGCCCACGCTCTTTTATTTCCCCGACGGGACTACTAGATATATGGGCCCGAGATCTAGGTATTGACTGTCTGGCGCTCATTGCCTGCCTCCTGTTTCCTCGGTTGGCCCTTTCTTGCTAATATGCTACACTGGCTGCTCACAATCCCGATATGATCTTGCAGGCTAGCATTTGTTACTTTGAAGGACAACTTGATGGTGCTTTCCATTCGGGCTATGATGATGCAGTTTATGGCATTGATGTTCATCGCGGCCTTCTGCTTCTGCGGATTTCTCTATGCCCTTTGGACGTAGGCTATCATTCACCTTGATATGTATTGTGTACGCTGGCTGATCTAGAGATTCTTTTGTACAGCTTGAGTCGCAACCAGGCGGGGTAAGCCGTCAGTTTTTTACTAGCAACCCTTCTGAACATCCTGGCAGATATAGTGCAGGGTAAGCTGGATTTCGATGGATACATAGAGTTTTTAAGGTGTTCGACCCCAATTGACAGTACCATCGCTTGGTGGATGTTAGATCTATGGTTTGGGCTGGATGCGAGCGGTTTTGATCGAGCCAGTAGGTTTAATCGCAACGAAAGTTTGTGCTGACTGAACCCAGCGGTGCAGCACTTTTCCACCCGTTCTTTGGACCAATTTTAATGGTAACTTACGCGTGTTTAAGTAACACGCTTCTCTTGACTGGTGAGCGAGTTGCCACAGGTAAATATTGTCGTGCTGACCGTGATTTTCTCTCAGTTCTAGTCTCGGTTCGTCCTTCGCACAAAAGTACTCTGAGTACGGATAAGAATGTTCCAATTTTTAGATCTTATCGAATACGTTCGCTACTATCAATGAAGATGCTGCTGCAGAGGTGTGACGTTTGGTTTTCACAAATATGTTATTCACCTAATTACTCAACAGCAAATGTTCCGCAAAGCGGTTTCGACCATTGAAGGGTTGGTGATGTTTCTTTCCTTGTTATGTATGCTAATCAAGGAATAGTGTCAAGGCCGACTTCTTATTCTCTTATCAACCACCTGTCAATTTACTTGCGTTATGCGTCATGTTGCCAGCAAGTTATGTTCTTTCCCCCCGTTGGTTCCATAAGGTACCTTCCATAAACGCCTCTTAGCGGTTGTATGCTGAGAACCTCTCTAGGTCAATGTATTTATGATAAGGTTAGGTTACACACTTGTTCAACAAGGCCGATATTCTGAGGTCTCTTCAGGCTCACGAGCTTTCCGGTTCTGCTATGTATTGCCTGGTTTGAACGTCAATCAAAGATCAGTGGGACCACGAATTTCTACGATACCCTAGGTGCAATTGTAGAAAAGGTCTATGATACACTTCCCAGACATTTAAAGAGGCTTAGTATGTGTCACATACTTCTATCTCTCTCACTTGCTGAACCACAGGACAGCTCTCTTTGAGGGTTTGGTAGGCTCTGATGCTGATATCAGTGTTGTAAGTTTCTTTGTGACGGGATCCAACGTCATTTCCTATTTCCTGATTTCCTGATCATCATCAACAAGATATTCGAAATCGAGGAAGAATTCGACAGCGCGCTAGACACAACCGATGACACAACAAACTATGCAGCCGCTCGGCGACCCCGTGGCTTTTCTTCTCAATCGATGTCTCGTCATACGCAGGGTACAGGAGCTGTGCTACCTGGATCCAGGACTCGATTGGGTTCTATAGTGACTCGCTCTGCGGATGCCATTTCTAGCTTTTCAAGCCCTCTTGCTCAAGTGTTCCAGCCTGTGATCATGGGGGAATCTATACCAGAGGAGCCTACAGATAAGTCATCACCTCCACAAGGACCCGACGTTCACCCTGTAAGTTATGGGCCAGCCAGTCGACGACGATTATCACATCAGTCGACTCGACCATCGAACCAAGTACTAGGTTCTGGTCAGATGAAAAGGGTCCCGCATGTTGCTCAGTCGGCGTCTCCCCCTACACCTGTGTTTACGAAAAGTCCTGACGCGATATCTCGTCCTGAATCACCTGCAAGTCCCGAAACTGCGACGGAGGCTGCTACTGATAGTGGCGCAAGATTCTCGATGTGGGCTGGACGGTTAGAGAGTATGGAGAAGAGACAAACGAGGATTGAAGAATTACTGATGCAGATAGCTCGGGACGTGAAACGAGAGTAGATAAAATGAATAGAGTGTGATTGCATCAAGGGTCCTCCCTAAAATAACCGAGCAAAAATAATATATTTTCTGTTTTCGGTTGGTTACTTTTAATAATTAACCAGTATCCATGTCTCCCCTCACCAGCACTGGCTGATACGATAATTCTTGATAGCCAGTCTCTGTTACAGTACTGCTCGAGGTCGTATTAGCAGCGTTTACGCTGTGGTCGGGGGCTGCAATATGGCCTCTAGCTCGGCTTTTGCAGGTCAAGCACAATCCAACAAGTTTGGTTTCCCTTCTGGACGGCGAGCATCTACCAGCGTTGCCTATGTTTCTCCCTCCAAAGAATTGCCCCTTCCATCGACAAAAAATTCTCCGAACACGTCGACCTCAGGCGGCATACCCGCTTTTCGCTCCCTGAGATCTCTTTTGCCTTTCGGTCCTCATAAACAAGCTGCCCCGGTATCTTCTAACGCCTCTCCTTCTCCCAATGTCTCTCGCAGCCCCTTTACCCATTTTGGTTCAATGCGAAGGTCATTAAACAGGGAACGCAAATCCTCGTTCGACGAGGATTTACCGCCTGTCATTTCAATAGGTCGTTTTTCCCAGGAAGAAACAGAGCAACATACTGTTCGAAGGTCTGCCTCTTATTCGCGAGTAGAATTGCTGAACGAAGGCCTCGCGAACTCATTCCATAAAGACGAGGAAATTTTCATCCCCCCAGGTCTGTAAAAATGGCGCTTTTTTCGTGTATAACTGTCACTAAGTTATCTTTTATAGTTTCCTGTGCGCCTGTTTTGCCGAAACCGTCCTCAGGCCCTCCCCTACCAACCGATCTTTCAACTATAATTGAGGCAGACACCTCTGGCATTTCCAAATATGTCCCATCCACCTCTCGTTCGCCTTCTCCAGATCCTCTCTCCTCCAACCGTAGTCCTTTATTGGCAGCCCATCCCTTGGGCAGTATGTCCCAAAACCCTGGCGTGGACATATCCCTCGACCTTTCCACATCCCATCTGACTGATGAAGTTCGCAACGCGATGGACGGCTCTAATGTTGCAAAACAATGGTTAGATGTTGATAAGGCAGTCATTATTGATGAAGTACACGCCAGCCCTGATCCGGATAGGAGCTTTAACCTTGATCATATTGACCCAGATCTTGCAGCACTTCTCAGTCCGCATCATGGTGCATCTCGAAGAAGAGGAGATAGCCTTACTGTTATGCCACATTCGCCAGTTAGCTCCCCGCCAAATGATTCGTCACATCCACCAAATCTCACTCTCACCGCACCTATTCCTATAAGTAGTACTGGCCCCTCTTTCCTGCGATCGCAACTACCACGTCAACAGTCGTCTCTTCCTCGCTTACTTCCACCGCCAACTCATTCGCCCATACTGCTACTACATACCCCTAGTCCGGATCCTATGGCATCGCACACCAATAGCTCGTATTCACCAGTCAAAAGAGACGATGATACTATGCGAATAGGACTTCCTCGTACACGTATCCAGCAACCTACCCCCCCTTCCCCTTTGAGTTCCGCCGCTGCCTCCGCTGCCTCTTCGCCTGCTGTTATTTCCTTTTCAAAAGCCTCACCCACATCCGCTGTTTCAACGCCTCTTTCTAGCTCTTTTACATCCCAGCGATTACCTTCCCAATCCGGCTCTAAGCAGTTCACACCAGCTACTCAAGCTGCACCCACTACACAGTTGTCATCCACATCTACGTTTTCTAGGCTCCGGTCGCCATTTATGCAGGGTACTCATTTGCCATCACAAGCTCCACCTCTCCTACGATCCACTTCTTCACCTGACGGCGAGTTTGCTCGGCCCAGGTCGTCACCGACCTCTTCGCCATCTAGATCCCCTTCTGTCTTCTTACCTCGACCTCATTTGGACCCCGCGATGCGAGGCACCAACAGCCTTGACCATCCACGACCACCCATCTCCCCAGCTTCCCCAATCCACCAGTCTGAATTTGAAACACCTGCACGCCCTTCGCTCGATACACTCCGTGGGATCGGAAGGGATGCAATCCGAAGTGGTGGTGGTGGTAGTGTCAAAACCGGGAACAGTACATCGTTCACATTTCTGCGATCGCGGAAGCGCAGCCAGAGTGTAGTGCAAAACGAAACCAACTATAGTGGGCGTCGTGCGTCCGATGAGCGTGAACAGAAATTTGGTGAGGACGCAAGCAGGAGCGAATTTGGTGCGTCACAGTGGCGTTCGGACAGTAGGTTATCGGAGCGTGCTGGAAGACGGTGGGATGTTAAGGCAAGTGGCGGTGGTGATGGAAGGCCTCCAGTTACGGAATGGCTAGGACCTCGGACTGCGAAGGCGTTTAAGGCAGCAGGGTTGATGGATTTCGAGCGGAATCAGCAACAAGAACAGCATGAACGAAGCAGCCCTGGGAGTATGTCTGCTTTGGGTCTTGCTGGTCCTACATCGGGAAGATACACACCCATGAGGAGTGCTTCCGAATACAATCCGCGAGCGCCTTCGCGGATGGCTTTTTCGGAAGCTGGGGGAAGCAGTGTGAGTCGTCGTGGTAGTGTGAGTGGGACTGTCACTGGAACACCATATGGACTTATGGAGAGCCCGACATTCACCGCTTCAAGTGGGAGCAGGGATAGGGACACACCGCGGTCAGCTTCCACCGCTCCAACGTCTGTGTCAGGGTATTCTAGCAGAGACCGTGACCGCGACCGAGAGGATATTCGGGAGCTGAAAGAAAAACATGCTACGGAGACTGGAGCGCTGCTCAGCGCCCTCTCTGACTCACAACGGACCAGCAAGGTTCTCCGAGAGGAAAACACTGAATTAAGAGATCGGCTGAGGCAAGTTGAAGAGGAGAATATTGCCTTGAGGACAGCGCTTGATGGGTTAAACGAGGAGGTTGGAGACTTGCGAGTGCAGTTGCTCAGAACAAAGTCTGTTGCGGGTGGAAGACTCGCGAATGGAACCTGGGGGGCCGTCACACGAAGAAGTGGTCTCAACATGTCGATACATGCCGATGATGAGAGTGAGAGTGATGATAATTGCGGAGGACCTGTTTATGGCCCTGGTGGCGAACAAATAAGTTCTAAAACACAGATTTATCACTCATCGAACCAAACGGGAAGGGACGTCACTGGGTATCAACACCATCGTGTTGACTCTCCACCTGCAGTGTTCCTACAAGCTGGCCCGAGCTCTTCTTCAACACCAGCTGTGTCGAAGCATAAACGACGTTTCAGCGTTACCTCGTCCATCTTCCCCGTTCCCCCAGCAAACATGACCATGCTGCTCTATGACCAAGAACAAGATTCCGTGTCGTTAAACGGCACCTCAGATGGTTCACAATTCTCTCCTACTGCGCGAAACGCGGCTCTGGACGACGATCGGAGCTGGGCAACAAACGACGATCCTAATTCTTCCGTCATGTCCGCAGTGAATATATCACCATCTACCGCGACCTTGTCTATGACCACTGGAAGTCCGGGAAGTCTCTTTTTGCGACCCGAGCATGAGGTGCACCTCGGGGATATGGACAGCTTAGATCTGGGTTGAGCCAGGAAACATCGAGTTGGAAAACTTTTGCATTCTTTTGCTCCTTTTTGTTATTATACCCGTTTGTTCACTGTAGTATGTACGGTCTTTTTTTTTTCGTGTTGATAGGATTAGGAGTACGATAACTTTATGTCTATAGGTAATATGAAGATGGGGTTTACGTAGCACGACTCCCGAATGTACATTATTCGCTGCAAAGGCTCAAACATCTGACAAAAGATATCACGAACAATTCGCAACTTTCATTCATTATACTATGTATGATAGTATGTAGTCTTCATGTTGATAGACCTGAAAATCACGATTCGATCTTCCAAAAGTTGCCTGATTCAGCATGGTTTGCATCGAACTTTACACGAATTACCCTGTTCAGACATAGGCGATACGGATAAGTATGCTGCTTATCATGCCAAGTTCATAGACAAAATCGTAAACATGCATCACTACTACATATGATAATCATAAATGGTACAGGCGTGCTAAGTCAGTTATTTTTTAGCGGGAGCATCATACTATCAATAAGTTAGTAAAGTGTACCAGAAATATGGATAACAACACACCAAGATGGACATTGCCGTTGGCCAGGCAGACGACATATGCTCATGGTCAAGATAAGCGAAACGAAGTTCTGGACGGGAAGATTCTTTGAACCTGAGATTGGAAATCCTGCTCAACAACTGTTCCCAAAGTAAAATGATCACACCTCTAACCTTGGAAGAATTCCTGATTGTCCAGGAGCTCTACGGACATTATCATACCCAAACACTGCACGAAGGACTTCCGACATGATCTACAAGGGCCAAGGTTAAAAGGGTTTGACAGACGAAACAGAACCAATGGAAACATACCTTCACTGTCAGTTGTTCCCCAAGGTGGCTGAAAGAACCATCACCGTGGAGTGTGTTCTTACCACTTCGGGTTACATCAACAGTATTGGGAGATGGGAAAACAGATTCCTAAGACTCTTTAAATACTCTGAAAAGAAGCACAAGGAAACAAAACAAACATCCAAATTAGCCTGCGCAACATCGAGGAAAACACGATCATCCTTTTTGACAGAAAGGCTACCGGCAACATAATTCTTCGTGGCAATACCTAAAGCGAACATGAGGTGTATACATAGATTAAACAGAAGCTCGGGACTTACGTTGGACACCCTGGAGGGGAGGATCAAGCCCTAGACAGGCATTAACTCAAAAAAGTTCAAGCCGAGAGACAACATGACACACTCAGCGCCTCATAAGCATAGCCAACAATTCCAGCCTTGGCATCTGTAGCTTTCGCTAGTTTGGCGACTTCGGCAGTGTGTAGCTTATGCTCCTCGCCAAGATAAAGGTTGACCATGTTGGTCAATGCTAAACACCAGGGTTAATCAATAAGACTCTAGTCGAGATATAACAATACCAAGTGATAACTCTACAGTCGAACCAACCATGAGTGCCAAGATTGTGTTGGCAAGCTCATCGTCAGAACCTCCAAGGGCGGAAAGGCGTTTGACGAGTTCATTATGCTCGACCTTCTTGGGCTTCGAAAAGAGACCGATGATGGAGTTCTGGTAAAGATGATTTAAGAATGAATGGTTGTCGAATTGTAAAGAGCCTTTGCATACCCGGTTGATGATGCCTTGACCAAGGTTCGATTTAATATGCCCTATCAATTCCTTGGCATAGGAAGTAGCTTTGGAGCCCAAGATGATAGCCTTGGACGATTCAATGTCAAAGAAGATGAATCTTGAAATAATATCAGTATACAATGAGGAGCAGCATACAACACAACCTACGAATAGATATCACCAAGCATTTGGTATAGTTTCTCAGGGGTATATTGTCCATCGTCGTCTTCCTTGACTTTCAACTGGATCCCCGCCTGAATAGCATGTCATAAATGGCAGCTCCAACAGTATAGATGCATTATGGCATACAATATCAGAAGCAGCCCAGTATATGGGAGCATGGCGGAGGACCGTTCGCACAAGATCGACGCTATAAACATTCTTTCCAATCAATTTGATCGAGTTGGCATCAACGAGAGAGCGAGTCGTATTATAGAAGAATTGGCCAATCTTGTTGATAGTTTCCGGTGAGTCAGCCAAAGCCTTGTATACTTTTGCTTGAGCATCAGGTCCCGTAACAGAGTAAAACCTTTCCATAAATTAGTAAGAGAAGAAAGAGGTATGATGGAGACCGACCCTTTTCCCGGAATCACTCGAGCGGCCCTGGCTGCATACGGTGTGGTGAACGCATCTCTATTGTTAAAGATATCTGCAACCTGTGGGTAGGAGCTGATATGCTGAACGGGCGTCCGGTGTGCGGGACGCGACAAGTCATACTGATCCAGAAGATTCATTTTCTTCAAATGAACCTTCATCGAATCGGGTGTCATCAACGGGAAGAAAGTGTACACGCTATTCTCGCTGAAGCTATCGGGAAGAGTCCTCAGGAGCAGTCTACCAAGCGTACTGCCGAATCCAAAAGCATTAGGATCTCTTTGGCAGTCTGCAAAGCCCCAGGCGGTCAAATTGTAAGGAGTGTAATCATGGGTAAAGAACCGATCGCCCCGAGTAAGCGCAATGGCATCACTTAAGATGGCACGACTAATTGTGTATCCTGGAGAATTACACTCAGCTTATGAAGACCCGAAATAGGTAGATGGAATTGTACCCGGGCATAATCCTGCACCTGTCATAACGGGCTTGGCTTCCTCAGCCTGAAGGCCGACGTATAACTCAAGCCTTTCGATGTCGCCATAAAGTTTCTCGGCGGCGTCCGCGATTTCCTTGTCTGAGTTCCATTCCGAGAATTTCTTGTACGCTATGAAAGGTTTACATAAGGGCCAGCAGAAGTGTCAAAGGCCTCTTACGTTTCAAGCCAAGGAACTAATATTATTGGGGAGACTCATGAGTGTTGTAGTTCAGAAGGGTAGCCATTACTACTAACCTTTCTGAAGTCATTTAGTGAGCAGACGCCCCATTTACGGTTTTGGTCGATACCCATCATCTCGTGAAGACGCATAACAGCTAAACAACAGTTAGACAAAATGCAAAGTGGGATACTGCGCATAAATAAGCACCTGGAGTTCCACGTGCTCCGAAAGCTGCAGCTGGCTCCTCCGTTCTGTTGAAAAATGGCAATTAGTCCTGAATATAAGTGTTAAGTGATGGTCCGTACGCGTCCTTGATGAAGTTAGCAAGATCCTCGTCAGCAAAAGTGTGATCCGTTTGACGTTTCAACCTACACAAATAATTCGTAAGATGGACATGAATTATGGAAAAAGTTGACCAACCCCCCAAAGGTCCAATCCTCGATGCCAGGTTGTTTTGCCTGGATTCTGTGTGCAGCATGCTTGAAGTCCTCTGGAGTGACCAGCTCTGGATCTTTGCCTTCAAAGACATCACCGAAGACTCTTTCAACCCATTTTTCGTCCTTGACACTCGTGGTTGCGTGCCATCGATATAAACAATTGAACTTGGTAGATTAAGGATGGAGATTGTAAAAAATAGTGCGAGGAAATCACCTCGACACTGCAAACGTTTCCTTTTCCCCTTTCGAAGACAGAGTGATCTTCCATACGAATTTCCTAAGGACGCTTAAGTTTAAACAGATTAGTACTTATCAATAAAAATCTTACACCGAATGGGTTTAAGCTCCAGTTGCTCCCTTCTCTGACCAAACCCAAAATAGCAGAGAAATAATCCGAGAAGACAACTAGAAAATGCGTTAAAATGGATGCAATTAAATTATAGAACGTCATACCTGAACCGAACCAACCGCAGTTGACGAGGCGACCAATCTGGAAAAGTTCATCCTCCTGCGCGATCAGCTTTTCTTTTTCCTCCGGAATATCGGTTCTGTATAGCTTGGGATCTTTGTAATGTCCTCGCTCGTTGATCTCAAAGAGCTTCTTCACGATGTACTAGATAACCAGCATAAGTGTCTAATTAAAAATGACGCGAAGGGTTACATACATTGTGATTGCGACTGAACAAAACTAGGAGAGCACAGACCGCAGGTGGGAGGAGAAGTAATCGATCCTCAGCAAAGATATCAGGTTTGAGCGTGCCATAGCCATTCCTCGTGCGAACTCTATCTTGTGCTTGTTGATTCTCACCATACAAAGGTGCAAGATCAACGTAGGAAGAGGTTTCGTTGATATTAACATCACGGTGCGAAGTCCGGAATACTCTAGACATTGACTTTAATTCCACCTCAATGGAGAAACAATAAGCTTACGTGTGTATGACAAGAGCAGCAAAGGAGAACATCAAAGATGATAAACCGGCCGGATGTTTCTTGAACTATAGTTGAAATAAGTAAAAACTCGAACGTTAGTATGATTGTGTTTTGCTTACACCATCGCGTTTTAGGAGGCTAAGATACATCGTGTTAGACTAGTGTTATGAAACAAAGACGCCAACATACGTATCAAAGATAAGAGCAGGATCGGGTAACTGGTTTTGAGGAAGAGCATGGCTCTGTTGCACCGAGCGAGCATAGGGTGTACCAGCCTGAATGCATCTGGTAAATGCCCACTTCTGCCAATTTATGTGAAGAAGCCCACCTTCCCCATGTCAGGAAGATCAGGGTTATTACCTGCGCCATCGGCACTGCGCCATGCATACTTGTTTGAGATGGTGGTAGCAGGAGGATGTCCCAAATCAAGATACACTGATGGATATGAAAATGTAAAAATCAGCTGTGCAAAAAGTATCTGGGGAAAGTTTGATGTACATAGTTGAACAATTTTGTTTTGGATATCGGTTTGGAAGGGACCCTCATCCAAACGGGATACGAACGTAAGGGCGTGCTCCAACTGTGAATTTTTATCAATGCAGAGTTAGCTAATGTTGCCAAATTGGAATCAAATAGGACGTAACGAACCACAAACTTCCTGTCATCAATAGATTCATGGTTCCGAATAGCATCTACAACAGACGCCTAAAACAAACATTGTCAAAGCTGGACTTGTTCGTATGTAAACACAAACTCACCAGTGTTGTAAGGTCGAAGCTCAGTGGGCTCCCTTTCTTGCCAACCTAAAGAACACGTTAAAAGTATATACTATGGATAAGTCATACTTGAGCCTCTTACCTGGTCTCGAAAGTCCTTGATGATCTGGCTCGAACTCTTGTCTTTATTCGTAGAAGCTGCGCCATTGGTCTGTATACACGGTTAGGAACAAGGACAGAAGTCGGTAATGGTTGTAAAAGCGTACAGAAATGCTGGCCTTGCGAAATACAGAGGGAATCTTGGTGGTCATGTCGAAAGTCGATGGGAGGGTGAGAATAAAAACGAGAAAGGTAAGACGAGGTCTTTATAGAAGCGTACTAGCAGCCCTGAAGGTTTGAACCCTAAGCGAAGCTCCCAAACATGATAAATAAAAGAATTAGTCCAATTTGGAAATGGCTTTCATCGTCCGCTCAAAGCCCTGAGAAGCGAACCGAGCAAGGCATCAAGAAGTTGGATGAGACGTCAGCAAAATATTGATGAATGGTGCATCTTGTCTTGTCAATAAACATGCTGTATCATCGACGGGTTGTCGGTCGCTAGCCGGTCGTTGGGCACTGCGAACAATGTCGTCAACAAAGAGTCACTAGCTCTCTAAGCAAAACCCAAATTAACCGGACAACCGGAATTTAATGAAGCCGTGAGAACATCAAAAATCTAAAAGAATAAGGCAAGTATCAAGTGTCTTAAGGACACTTGGCTTTCGTCCCTGTCTCAAGGCACCCCCAACGGAAAAACCGGCACAATTAGTGACCTCTTCATATTTCTCTAGTTTTACAAGAGTCATCAATTCTAGGCTCCACCAGTAACTCGCTAGAACCACCGCTCCGGATAAGCACTATCCGAAGACAGGCGTAACGTACGACGTAACTCATCACACGACGAACTCCATATATCATGCCGTAGCGAGAGCTGGCACAGCGTACTTTGACGCGCATTCTTCGAACAGGGCGTCTTTTGCAACCACATCCTGTACAATTGGGTGCCTAGGATGCTCCGACAAAAGCCGACTACAAGAAGTGCAGTAAAGTAAGAGTCAGCTCAAGGACCCCAGCCAGGAAAAAGAATCAGTGAGCTTACGTCCATAGCTCTTCAGTTTCTTGCTTCTTCATGGCACCCAACCCTCCCGCCACTAATAACGCCGCGAGAGTCTCTGCGTCGTTCTTTTGTTGATCTAAAGACTCGTCCAAATCCGACTTGGCCTCCTGAATCTCGTTCCTCAGGATACGCGTCACGCCACGGGCTGTTAGAATATACGGTGAGGATAAGGATGGGTTCCCAAGATGTTCAGTGTAAAACGAGCTAGTATTTGAATAGCCATCTTTCCCAGTTACAAGTCCAATAGTAGACTCGATGAGCTGAAGGAGAAGATCATCTTCTGCCCAACGTTTTGAGCGCTCGAATTGCTTCCTAGCTAGATCCGGACGATTGATGGACAGATAGATATGGACGATGACTGCAACGCTGAGTAACACCAAGGTTTGATGAGCAGATGAAGATGGTAGCTAGTAGACTGTTCCACCCACGCCTCCAAGTCCTCGGTGTCCGTCCCAAGGGTCTCCAAGGCCTCTTCGACCTCGCCTGCGCGTGCAAAGGCCGTGCCTGCAAGCACACGTACGGTAGCCTTTTCTTCATCGCTTGCTTCACTATCATCACCCTCGATTTCGATCGCCAAATCCCGGAGCTCCTCCAGAGCCGCATCGATGACATCTTTCTCATCACTCTGCGAGACCGACACGTATTTTGCAAGAGACGCAAGGGCTTTGACGGCAACGTTGTCTGATTCAGTAGGTATAAGCTGCAACGCAGCCTTTGGATCGCTCAACGCGATATGAGCGCGTGCTTTGTAAAGTAGGGTGGATGTATATGCATGCGAGCTGGGATCTGGCAGAGTTAGGTTCACGAGGGACTTGTATGCACCTAAGTAGATAGAAGATTAGTATGCAATCTCAACCATTAATAGGACATAATACCGAGGAAAAACTGCTGCTTGACATGATAAAGCTCTGACGAATCCATCGTTGCTGTGTATAGTAAAGTGCTGAGGCACTGCCAAAGATGAGGTGGCGGTGTTTCATGCTTTGATTTTACAATAAGCGGTAACTACACCAACCACACCATCTCATATAAAGACCCACGTAACCTTTTTCTTTCACTCCAAGAACTCTAGCTGGTCTAAGTTCTCATTTCTTTCTTAATACTACATCGTAATTTCCTCTCTATGTCAGGTATGTGTTTATGCTTGTTCACTCTTGTCACACCCATTCATGCAGTCTCTAAAAACAGCGACCATCTCCCATGCCGATCCTCCGTTGCCACATAACTCTCCAGACGAAAACCGACGTCTGATTGATCAAGAAGTCCAAAAATTGGAAGACGATATCAGAGCTCTGAAATCTCACAGGAACACTTTAGCTCCTATATCTCGCCTTCCTCCCGAGCTATTGTCCAAGATATTCGCCTTCACAATCCCTGATCCATTATCCAAATATCCCAGCTCCCTCGACTGGGTTAAAGTTAGTCATGTTTCATGTCATTGGAGGGCAGTCGCACTTGACTGCCCCAGTCTATGGGGCAACCTTGTCTTCAACCGACCCAGGTGGTGCGAAGAGATGTTGAAGCGGTCAAAGATGGCCGACTTAGTCGTCAAGGCCGATTTGGCCTTTATAACACCCAGGATCTTTGAAGCTGTCCGCCTTGCCATGCTTCATGGCCCCCGCATACGCGAACTTCAGCTTCACGCCACCGGTAATACTATCGAAAAGCTCCTGTCCACCGACCCAGTCCTCCAACTCCCTATGATACGTTGCCTCACACTCTCGGTACCTCCGACCTACCGATATGGCATGGATGAATCCTTTAGTATACCGGAAAGTTTACTCAACGGCGGAACTCCCTACCTCCAACAGCTAGACCTCCACAAATGCGATATCAGCTGGGATACCCGCTTGTTCGATGGTCTCACTCACTTGACCATCCGTGACGTTCAGGCTTCTGCTCGGCCGACCATCGAACAACTACTAAATACTCTCAAAAGGATGCCAACTCTTGAAGTCCTTGACTTGACGGATGTGTTGCCTCTCTCATTGCCAGGGCCGCTGGTTTCACCTAACGAGGACATGATCAACCTCACACAGCTCACCGATCTTGCCATTAATTCTACCGTTTCAGAGTTTATGAGCCTTGTTACCCGAATCAAAGTACCTACGACAACACGAATAAACATAACGTGCAACTGTACGGAAGTCACCACTAGCGACTTTGCGGGTGCTATCAGTAAACTTTGCAATCCGAAAGGCACCTCCAGTCGTGCAGTAGAAAGCGGGGGTTCTGCAGAAAGGAGGGTTATTCGTGCCCTGCATATCACATGCGAGCCGATGTACGGTTTTGTCCTCTACGGCTGGAAAAATCCCCTATCACCAGAACCTGCGTGTTCCGACACCAATAAACCCGACATCCAATTGCGCCTCTCGTGGCCATTGGATTGGAAGAGCAATGTGAATACCATCATAACAGATACCTGCAACGCCATACACGTTGGACATCTCCGCTCGCTAAGCTTCACCCATACGAGCGCGATCGAAAAAAAGACATGGGTAGACACTTTCGGAACCATACCGAAACTCCGTAACGTGCATGTCGAGAGTGTTTCGACCTACACATTCATCGCTGCTCTCCGTGATCCAGCCCCAAAATCTTCCAATTGCCCGAAAAGCCCAGTGTCACCTGCAGGGGCTGGTGTTTCACAGCCTAGGAGGCGATCAAAAGCACCGGGTATATGCTTCCCTCACCTCAAAATTCTCGCAATTCATAACTGCAATTTCAACTGCGACGTGAACACAGGTTCCACCATCGGGCTGTTGCGAGACTGTTTGAAAGACAGATTAAACCACAAAGCAAAACTGCAAGAACTGCGCCTACGTGAATGTTCCTATCTTGATGAAGATGACGTGCTATTACTGGAGGAAGTTGTACCCAATGTAGACTGGGACGGGATCGTTTATGACGAGGATGAAGAAGAGGACGAAGAGGATTCTGATGAGTTTTATGACGAGGACTTTGACGATGAGATATTCTATTCGGCACTATATTGACATCCCACTCGCTTGTAGACTATAATAACTCTTTAATCCATGGAACATAGTCGCAATTACTTCTATTAGCTAATCTAGATCAGACGGAAGCAAACGCGAGAAAACAGCACAGCCACAACTGCGCACCAGATTGACCTCCTAAACCGATGCCTGCGGCCCTGCGGCAGTTATGTCCACGATCAGGTGCGCCACAAACTCACCAAAGATGGGCACCGTCGGCAATAAAATAAAATAAAAAAGACAAAGACAAATGCCATATAACCTGCCACATGTGTAAGTCGTGGTTTTTCTTTCCTTTTTTAATTCGGCTGAGCTCCGGCCACTCCCATAGGAAGATTCCAGTCTACTATAAAAGGATGCCCCTATTCTTCTCAAGCACTCACAATGTACCCTCAAATGGACAGATCAGCTGTAGTTGACGAGTGTGGAGGACACCACGGTAAGCTGATTCCCCAAGCCACCACTGGTTCTCTTTCTCAGGCTTTCAAGTTTCAGCTCATCGATCGTTGTCCTGTCATCACTCTTCTCCTCCAGATTCGAAGGCAGGCAGCATGCAAGCAGTTGTCGCGCCCACGTGGAACCTTTCCTAAATATGTAGTCATCTGATGTACAAGCCCGTTCTTCAGACCAACGACAATCCCTAGATACCCCGCACTGATCAACTGGTTCGCAATGGGTTGTCATCGAAGACACCAAATATCTATTTAAGCCCAGGACATGAACACCAGTGGGAATCCCTAGGTCCTTCCTTCACTCAATGGTGCGTCCTGAAACCAGATCCCTGGTACCCTGCCCTGTACTGAAACAATACGATAGTCTCTCCTCTTGAGATCGGTTTCTCTCCTCCTTGGTGCTGTGGCGGTTTTTGCAGCACCAACCCCTGAGAATATCGCCCTTGCAAGGAAGTATGCACCTCAATGGCGGTTCCATCCCTCAGAGCTTTACTGGCCATCGACTGTCGAGTACTTTCTTGCTGGGGTCAAGGTACCCGTTCCATCCTCTCTTACTCGTATATATCGCCGATCTCGCCACATAGCAAACTGATTCCAAGGGCAACGTCGTCAACGCTGCGGTCACAACATCCAACATAGATGATCCCCCCAACCAGGGCTCTGGGCTATACTTGACTACGGACATCAACGCTGGAAAAGCCGGGTTTCTACGAGGCCAGAATCCTTCTACCACTGCCACCTCGGTTTATACATTTATCGCACCAAAGGTAACAATCTAGTTCACAATCCGGCATTGCTCCCTCACGTTGCTTCGTAGGATAACGGCGTTGTAGACCTTTTCTACTGGCTCTTCACACCTTTTAATGAGGCCAAGAATGTTCCTGTTCTTGGGGAAGTCGGAGATCGTACGTTACTGCTTCTGTGATGCCGAATATGAACACGCCTTCTCATGTCAGGCTAGACGTCGGCGATTGGGAACGCATGACCGTCCGAACAGTAAACGGTGTTGCCACCCAGGTTGACTATCACGCTCATTCGGATACCGGAAGCGGGTAAGTTGTTCGGTTGTACGGTTGCCAGTTTGCCCCAGCTCACCACTTGCAGCACCATGCCGTTTGCGAACGCGATCAAGTTTGATAACGGCCAAAGGCCTGTAGGATACGTCGCCAAGGGCTCCCATGGTTTCTGGGCTCAGGCAGGCACGTTCACCTACGTGGATGCAGTCATCTTCAAGCTCCAAGATGAAGCCGCTGATGGAGGCGTCGCATGGGACACCAAAGACAGTTTGGTCGCTATTTCTTACCCAGATTCTTTTAGCGGTGGCCTGGATTGGCTTAATTATAAGGGTGCTTGGGGTAACATCGGAGTGACGGACTGTTGGTGGCATATTTTCTATGACGAGTGTTCAATCGTTACAGGACCTAATGGTCCCTTACGTGACGATGTCTTAGGAGCTGCCAAAGTTGCGCTTGCTGATACCGTCCCTTCCAATTTCAACATCTATGGATCTCTTTCCGTACGTCACCTGTTGATAGGGAGACCTTTTTTCTAACGTCTCACCACTTTGTTATAGCGGCCTACTGTCCCTGCCAAGTACAGGATGCACGGGCCACTTACTGTAAGTTGTTCGTTGATGCAACGCCTTACTCTTCTTTCGTTACTTACCCAAACATAGCAAACTCTTGGTACTGCGTCAACCAAAGCTAATTCTTCGTACACATTCTTTGTTGACAAATCGACGTTTGCTTCTGACTCTGCTTTTACACAACTCGCTGTTGAACAAGTTTGCACATCACTGGCTGAACTTGGTGATAATGATATCACGACATCCATTGCCATCACTCAGCTGACGAAAGAGACGAGATTTACTGTACGCTTAATTTGCCTTCATGTTTTGAGTTGAACCAACTCCATTTGGAACGCAGATCAACGCTCAGGCATGCCCTCAGAATTCTACGGTAGCCTCGTACGCTGTAGGCGTATGCACCAATGTCACCAAGAACTGTCTATGGGCTTCTCCTCGTCCACTTCGCGCTTTCTCGGCTGATCCATCTGTATCCGATGTCCAGCAAACGACAGCCATTGTGGTGGACGACCTGGATACTTGGAGGTGGTGATGTTGACATACAATGTTTGGTGTTCAACCCGCTTGCTTTGGCTAGTTTACGAATTTCACGACTGCATGATCATATTATACCCAGTTTTACCTCTTGCTCGTTTCAACTCCCCGTCTTGGTGTTTGTATATTGTTATCTTGGCATAGCTGAAAGGTGTTATTGTTGGAAATCTGTTCCTCTTGCGAGACTCTGACACACCCAGAATTGACACGCATATACCCGAAATGCTCAATCATTGCCCGAATCTTCGTGTACGTGAACCGGGCCGCGGTCCGCCATGTCTCTCATCGAAAAATATCCGACTATGAACCTGCGAAGGGCACCTGCCATTTGTTTTTCTACCAAATGACCTTGGGCCATTCAGTTCTCTCTTCCGGCGGGATTGCGCTGACTGCTATCACTGCTTGCGGTCCGTTCAATGTTAACCTATAAGAACATCTAGAGAGGTATGGCTTTCCATCTGTAGCTCAAATGTTTAAAGCTCTACTATTTCTCTTTACTTTTGCCGCTTACTGTGTATCTGTTCTTGGGTTTCAAAACCCCATCAAATCGACGGATGGTTCTGACCCCTTCATGGTAAGTGTTGATTTGATATCCACACCTCATACTAGTGTGACTCAAATTCACCCAGGTCTTTCATGAAGGGTATTACTGTGCGTATGCCCGCGTTCCTAGGCTCATTTAAAGCTCCAATATACCTCTTGTGCTACAGATTTGACGACAACTACATGGTCTAATATCCGGATCACACGTGCCACCACAATAGCCGGCCTTAAAACTGCGAGTCCAAAAACTGTTTGGACAGACGGTACCGCCTCCAGATGCTGCAATCTCTGTGCGTCCAAATGTCCTTCTACAGCTTGTCTATGAGCTCACACAATGACATAGGGGCACCAGAAATTCATTGGCAGGCCACGGAGGGCTCTTGGTACATGTCAGTGTTTTGCGACTCCAATCAGTCTCCCTAGTAACCAACACGATGCAGTTATTATGCGGCTGGCACGAGCGGCACGTTCGATAACCAGCGAACCCATGTTCTCAAAGGCTCTTCGAGCAGCATCTGGGACTCCACGTGGAGCTATGCTGGCCGAATTGTTATTCCAAACCGCGACGTCTGGGCTATCGACTCCACCGTTCTGGTTCTTGGCTCTACGCGTTATCTTGTGTACTCCAGCTGGGATGGTGCCAGTGAGTTCTATGCATTGGTATGCGCCACCCTTCTCTTACCAACGCTCTACTAGACCAATGCCTATTTATCTCGTAAGGCGATATCATGATGTCAATATGAACAGGGATTGTTCTGACATTGCTTCTTCTATCCAGCAAGATGAACAGTGCGACGACGATAGGCAACACTGTCAAGATTTCTACTCCCACATTATCCTGGGAAAAGGTTGGTGCTAACGTCAACGAAGGTCCTGCTGCAATATACCACGGCGGACGCACCTGGATTGTCTATTCTGCGTCCAACTGCGCTGGCACAGGCTACACACTTGGACGACTTGAACTGACAGGTTCAGATCCGCTCAGCCCTAGCTCCTGGACAAAATACTCGAACCCGATCTTCACGTCTGCTAATGGGTAACGTCTTATCTGAATTTGATGATGATTTCGCTACGGCACTAATATCGAGTTTACCTTTCTTTCTCCAGTAACTATCAGGTAATAGCCTAACTTTTCTTGGATGGGCCTTAACCCCCTTCTGATTCGGGTTCTCTTAGCCTGGCCACAATGGTTTCTTCCTCAGCCCTTCCGGGAACCAAATATGGAATGTACGTATTACATTGCTATACCGCTTTGTCCCAACCAATGGCTTGCAGGTTTACCACGCCAACTCCGTTACACCTGGAACTTGTGATGGTAACCGCAGGACTATGGTCCAACAGTACGTCCTCACGCCTCGTTGTTGTGGAACCAAAAATAATGGCTAAATGGCCATGACAGAGTCAATTGGCATACCGATGGAACGCCGGACCTTGGCTCACCAAGGGCGCTTTCTGATAATGTACCTGAGCCAGTGTAAAGTGGTTGTTTTTGTGAGCCTGGGTAGTCTACGAAATATCAAGACCTGGGGAGATTTAAAAATCATGCGTGAAAAAATGTCAGGCTATGTTTGTCACCTCAAGCTGGCCGATTGAACGTCGAGCCGTTTTCTTAGATACTACGTATAGAAGTATAATTCGATAATTATGGTAGATGTATATCGACACTGATACTTGCAGAAGGAAAAAAGGAAACCACGACTAATACTAATAGGCGATTCTGGAGCTAGTAATCAGATATTTTCTTGCGAGGAAAACGGGAGAGCCTGACTTAGGGAATACTGTAGTATGCATGATAGCACCTGGGTCGCGTTGATATTGACGCATATCATGATATTCTTGGCCGATATACTAACTGTGTATATATAAGGCAAGTTTCTCATTATTATAACTGGGCTTAAAAGGTGGCGCACCTTTAAAAGCCTGTGTAGTCCGGCTAAGTGAAGAGTTTCTCCGTTTACACTTCCAGGATCGGAGAATTATAATGAACAATCCACCAGACGAACTGGTATTTTCTTGATGCCGATGGTTGGCTCATCCTCTGTTCCTACGACATATATCTAACCTTGGGGTAGACTAGACGGCACTCTGCGGAGACTAATGTATAGAGTAAATGTTGTCTGCTCCAATACATCAACTTTATCAGGTCTGATATTTATCTAACGCTGTACCCCAATGATCCATGATCCCTGAACGAAAAAAGACGTGGAGATGATGTATCGTACAGACAAAGAAACAAGTAGATGAGCCACAGTGGATGATGATGATATATGATACAAGGTCGTGCTTCTCCTGCACCTGTTTGGGTCAAGTAGATATAATGATCAGGGTTTTCAGGATGCACCTACGAGTTGTTATAGACGGCTGGGATCTTTTGGGCGAGTGAAATCCCGTTGGTCCCGAAATGGGAGTAGAAAGTCGTATCGGAGATCATATGAACGTCTCTTTTTGTGTAGAGTACGCAGGGGGGGTGACGCGGACGACGGACTCTCATCTATATCCTGAGAGTGCGGGTTGTAGTGTGTGGTGGTGGTGGTGGTGGTGGTGGTTGTAGACATTTGAATACCATCCACCTCGGTTAGGGGCTGAGATAGATATGCCGGCGATCTCATACGCGACGTCATCTAGCTGTGGGTCAGGTACTGGTGAGTATACTTTAGGCTAACCTCAGGCTGCTACTGCCGAGTGGCATGTGCGCCATGATCTGCATAGAGAGCAAAGTGCAGGGCAATCCTTAAACGGTGTTTCATCACGTGAGTGTACTGACCACCGCGGTTGCCATCTCGCTCCCCCTCCGCCTTGTCCTTCTTTCTTTTGTTCCATCATCATCTGGCGCAACCTAGCAATCCCTTTCATCGTTGTTGAGTTCGACCCGTTGTTTGGTGGCTTGTGCGTCGTGACCGTGTGAGCCAAAGTCACCTTTCCTGACATTACAACAGACCCCCATTTATCTCGCAATCATCCGTTGCCTGCGGAAGTCCCGCAAGTTTGTGAGCACAGGTACTGTAGCTCAGCTTCACCAGCATATTGCTTCATAAAACATGAAACTGACCGGTTGATCGTTACAAGTCGTACACCGCGTTTGCCCGTTAGTTCTGGGAAATGTCTTCTTCCTCACAGAGTGCGATCAATCAACGTTTTTTTCCCAATCAGCAACGACGTCAATCAAAAATAACTGTAGAGTATCACCGGCCTTCAAGAGAGTCAATCCAAGAATACAACGCTCTTTTAGCTGAATCCAACCTCCACGCAGCAGAAGCAGCAAAATATACTCCTTTCGTCCCCTCAAGGCAAGCTCCCCCTCCCCCCCGTCCAAAGACTCCCACAGATTTTACCACAACTTCTACTCCTCCACGCACCCGTAACTCTCTTCAAAAACCCAACCCAAACGTTCGAGCTCGCAAACACAGCCTTTCCTCAGCGACTCCCTCTGCTGTTACCCCTCGCACCCACGAGCACGACCCTTTCGCTGCTGTCGCTCACAACGCTGACTCAGTACCAAACATGAATAGATCAAACGGACAAAATCAGACCATGTCCCCCCCTCAACGTCCATCACGCGCCAACACAGCAACACTCAACGACTTGTGGCCCACTCCAAATGATATCACTGCCCGCCGCATGTCGACTCCCACCGTTCTCACGAATGACTCCCAGTTCTACGCTGATCTCAGCGAATCCTTACCATCGGGACCATCTACTGAATACAACAGTTCTTCAAGTATTGTTCCCTCTCAAACCCCAACGCAAAGTGGTCGATCGCGCAGCGGGACGACCACGAAATCAAAAAAAGGGGTGCTGGGTTTTATGTCAGAAGTTTTCACTCAATCCAAGCGACCAGAGATAAGCACACCCTACGATCCTGTTCATCTCACTCACGTCGGCTTTAACTCCTCCACTGGAGAATTCACCGGCCTGCCAAAGGAATGGCAACAGCTTTTGCAAGAGAATGGTATTTCGCGCTCAGATCAAGAGAAAAATCCTCAGGCCGTAATGGAGATTGTAAAATTCTATCAAGAGGGGCAAACCGGTGGCTGGGATAAATTGGGGAATGTGGGCGCTGGTGTTGATCCAACGTACGGAGTCAAGCTGGATGATTCACTTCAAAATCCTGTGCGTCTTTTCTTCTTCGATTCGCTAGATCAGACGTTTATTTGCGATTCATGTCCTAGCGATCTCCTCCTCCCCCGCCAAAGTCCAAGGCTGTGTCACAGTATTCGCAAGCCTCAATCTCTGCTCCATCACCCTACCGTCCCGCACCAACTCCGCCTAGTGTTGTCACGCCCTCCCTCGATCGCTCCACCTCTCAACGTACTCCTGCAAAAGCGGCCAAGAGCACCGAAAGCCTCGGTCGTGCAAACACGACTAGGGACAGACGTTCTCCCGGTCCTGGCACTCCGCATCAATCTCCTGCTAGCCATGCTATCGCTGCACAGCAGAAGCCTATGAAACTGTCTCCGGGATCTTCATCGACAGATCTTCCCCTGAAATCTCAACAAGTAGCGCCGCCGAACGGCGTACGTGGGGAAGCCCGCTCTCCACCTCAGGCTCAAAGTCCCGCGGTGGCGAGCTTGGCGAAACAAACGGGAGTTGCGACCCCACGAAGGAGGGAGAAAAAGGTGGATAAAGCAAAGGAGGAAGATATCGTAAGGCGTCTGAAAGTGATTTGTACGGACGCGGACCCTACCAAGATATACCGAAACTTGATCAAGATTGGGCAGGGGTAAGTTCTGTCACGATGTTTTTGTCTTGAGCTCTGTTGGACCAAGCTTTGCTCGGCTAGGGCCTCAGGTGGTGTGTATACGGCTTATCAAATGGGTACAAACATGTCCGTCGCCATCAAGCAGATGGACCTCGAGAAGCAGCCAAAGAAAGATCTCATTATCAACGAAATTCTCGTCATGCGCTCTTCCCGCCATCCGAACATTGTAAACTATATCGATTCATTCCTACATAACAACGATCTTTGGGTGGTTATGGAGTATATGGAAGGCGGTTCTCTTACGGATGTCGTCACCGCCAACCTCATGACTGAGGGGCAAATTGCAGCCGTGTCAAGGGAGACAGCCCAGGGCTTGGAACACCTTCATAGACATGGGGTGATTCACCGGGATATCAAGAGTGATAACGTTCTGTTGAGTATGGTTGGCGATATCAAATTAAGTGCGTGTATATCCGCCTTCACCCTAACTATACCTCACTTTCTCTCTCCCTTTCGCCTACTCTTTTACTCATTCACACACTCTCAGCGGACTTTGGTTTCTGTGCGCAAATATCTGACCCAGCCCATGCAAAACGGACAACGATGGTTGGAACGCCGTACTGGATGGCACCAGAAGTAGTTACTCGGAAAGAGTACGGTCCTAAGGTGGATGTGTGGAGCTTGGGCATCATGGCTATTGGTACGATCCTTTTTCTCGCAATTTTGCGACTCTTCCTTATGGTGTCATACTATAAAGAAATGATCGAGGGTGAACCTCCGTATCTCAACCAGAACCCGTTGAAGGCTTTATATCTCATCGCTACTAACGGAACGCCTACCATTGCCAACCCCCAGAACCTTTCATCGGTGTTCACCGATTACCTCGCTAAATGTTTGGAAGTAGATGCCGAGAAGAGGCCCACTGCTTCAGAACTCTTGCATGTTTGTTTCTTTTTCAATGTTCTAACGTCCTCCACTCATGTGCTCATTAACCCACAGCACCCGTTTTTTAAACTCTCCGAGCCACTGCGTACGTTAGCACCGCTAATCAAAGCTGCAAGAGAGATTGCAAAGAATAAGTAGACATCTCGTTGGCAAGCCTTTGTTTGTGTACTGGTTCAACCCTATAATATCTGTCTCGGTTCCTGATCTACTCGAATATCACGTCTTTATGCCGTTATTTTTCTTTGTACCCTTTTATTTCCTGCCGACTTTCACTATCATCGCCTTTCCTTCACCCATCTTACTGATGATGATATGCAACTAGACGAATTATACATGCCTGCCTGCATGACGCTAGGCCAGGCCTTCAGGGTCCTTTATTTACATATTCAAGCCTTATTATCAACACCTGTTTGGATTTTCTTACGTCGTGCAAGGACCTCAGACTGAAAGCTATACACTTCCCACTGTTGACAATAGCATTAGATGCACAGAATTTTGTTTCAAAATGTCAATGGCGGTTTCAGCGGCGGAATCAGCGCCGTTTAGCGACAACGTAATTTGGGAGTGGTGGTGCACACATTGCCAGCGAGTACTATAAACCTGTTGAATGTTTGAATAACTAGAAACTGCTCCTCTACATATTAGCTATCGTCCCGTCTCCATCAAGATACTGCGACATTATACGTATTCTTTGAGTTGTGACGTGTGATGTGAAAGGAGAGCAGACCCTAGGCTCGTAACCACCCGTTCTCCGTCTCTTTGTACACAGGGTTACGCGACCACGGTCACCAGTCTAAGCAGACCCAACATGGGCGATAGTGATCCGTTGTGGCTAACATCTACACGTCCCCCGGTTACAAATAATACATTTGGGAGCAGGCTCTTAGGAGGTTCACTCAAAACTACTCTGTCTGATTGCGAGCACTAGATAAACACATTTCGGCGTTGTACAGATCTCTTGGATAACATGTGAATGTTAGTGGGTTCGATCACTGACATGGTGGTTGGTGTAGTGCTTAAGCGCGAGCTTTTACCATTGACATCAATATTTTTAATGATTGACGGGGTTGCACTCAGAGTTGTTCATTAAGCGCTCTAGCATTGTTGAGCATTGCAATGTGAAATTACTTGGGACATTTTCGTACTGGATGCAGCATCATGCGAGCTAGCTTTTGGGACAAGCTTAAGATTGTCGGAGATTGTTTAGTCGAAACTTAGGGGATACAATATGAAGCTATGTATAATGAGGAGTTGACATCTTGACCGGAAATACAGTACTGACAATTCTCTTGACAGGACTATTAACCTCTATGTAAATAGTAGGTAATAATGGTCCTTAATAGCGTCTAGGGCTGTTAAGTAGACCCTGCTAATTTTGTGACCTACAAACGTAGGCACTGGGCAGAGGGAACTACAGCTTTGAAGAGCTCTTCAAGATCAGGAGCCAGCGAAGAGGTGACCATCAAGTCCACTACTTGATCGTACTTGATCGTACAAAGAATTAATAGAGTGGACCCCAACCTATGGTGATGTGATATAAAACGGGGGATATAGAAAATGCAGCTATTTCAACGCACCTGGCCACATGCTCATGAAATTTTGGATGTCTGTGGCTTCCCTGACCAACTGATTGACCGCCGACTGAACGCTCAGGGACTTGTCGAGCTTTCGGGAAACAGAGCTCAGAGCACGATCAGCGGACTCTTCCGCCGTTCCACTGCTCATATCGATACCTATGTCGATGCCAAAGCGAACCGTGCCCGTGGCTCCCGAGGCACCTTCCTGAACTCGATTCAACTTCGTCTCGCTTGCACTCCTGTAGGCTATCTGTTAAACCCTGGAGTTACACCGATATAGTAGAATTTACCATGAATGAAGGGGATCATGCTTAAAAACCTCAAGTACGGTCATAATTACCTCTGAACTATCGCGCAGCACCCGTAGTGTCTCTTCTGCGCAGCGGTGGAAGACTCCAGACGTTCCTGATATACCCATCCCGTCAACCATGTCTCGTGTCATGCGGAACGGGACCAATTCCGCTACTGGGAGAAGTTTACCCTAGAAACCTTAATATTAACACAGTTGATAAAGATGAGCGGAACTTACCTGGTCGAAAGCTATACCAAGATCGATATGAATAACTTGACCGGAAACATTGTCAATAAGAATATTTGACGTGTGACGATCACCAAGTCCTAGAATATGACCGACGATGGATGTTGTAGCCACACTTCTGATATATCTAAGCCTCATGGCAAACCAAGAGATCGGCGTTTTATGCTTCTCCGTAAAAAAATGTCTCATGACAGGCTGTACTGAATTCCACAGTTGCATGAAACCACGTTGTTTCGCGGTTCCAGCTTCCTTAAATATAATTTGCAGTTTCTTGTAGATTTGCTGCGACGGTATTTCTCCTGAATTGTATCTATGACCATCTTTAGGCTCAGGGAAATTTCGGGAAATATATAACTTGCCTGGTGTGTGCACTAGGCAGCCACTCTCCTAATGGCAGAGTATTGTCGACAAACTCGAGGAGACCAGCTTGGCTCGCTAGTGGGATGACCTTGTACCCGCGGACATCTAGAAGTCGCTTCTTTGTTTCTCTATTTTGACTGAGTATATCGTTGACCAGGTCGAATACTTGCTCCATCACAGCGTCTTGTCGCAAGTCATCTTCTCCCTCCCCTTTAAACTGTAGCAGAATTAGATGCCGCAGAGGACGTGAATGATGATCGAGCCAACCAGCTGTTTGTATCTTACACCATCGGAACCGATGCAAGTATTGATTTTGGGCGAGTTCTTCCCTCCTGCGACCGTCCATTCGGCGTCGTAATGGTCAATCCACGGGCAGTCTTTGTACTGCATAGTGGCGTCTATGGGCGTGTGATGGGTCATGACGGGAACCCGTAAGTTTGAGATCTTGCTGATCCCCGCACTTTTTGGAACGCGCACCATCTGCCCAGATTTCAGACCCATCCCTTTAACAGGATATTCCGCCCATTGGACACAAGCATCACAAAGCAGCTGGATATCACGGAGATGATCCTTAGCTATTAGTTCGGCTCGCAGACGCTCGAAGATTGCACTTGTCGCCGCGCTTCGTTCAGACTGGAGAGTTGGCTGGCTAACTGAACGCTTCGTAGAGGCTTTGTCAGCTTGCAAACAGTAGAGCTGATAAAGGTTGTGAAAGGGGTGCTCTTTGCACATGCGTAAAACCAGGCTCTGTAAATTACTTTGGTGCTTTGGAGGATCGCCAGTGTGGGGTCTTGAAATCCGGGCAGTGAGTTGGTGCTAAGCAAAAAAGGCATTGGACGCTGAAGCATAGTTATTCCTTGACACTTACCGATAAGAACACAAATTTATGGGATGGTACACGCTCAAGGGCGGTTCCCACTAGTTCTTGTAGACCGCCTGCGTTATCCTCAAAGTTAGCGAACCAGAGGGAACATAGCCGAATTGTGGCGTCTCTGTCGTAGGCATCAGACACCTGCAGACAAGACGAGTACATATCGATAGCTTGTTTCAGATAGGTATCGCGAGCTTTGTTGTGCCTTCTAGACGATTCTATATCTTCCGTTAAAATTTTTCTAGCCCTTTTTTGATGCGAATTCAAGTTGTTGTACTCTTGGGTCTCCGGTTTCAAGGTTAGAAGTTCCTTTCCGCGTGCATCAATCTCCTGACGCTTCCTGTCAACGTAAATCCTCCATCTTATTGCATCCGGTGACCTGACGATTTCGTAATACTGGCGTTCCGCAAATATTGCACATTCATGATAAACGGTGGCCTGCGTGACAGTAGAAAAAGCAAAATTCAAGGCATCCTTATGGGCCAAGAGTTCAACAGCTGCGAGAAAATAATCTTGTTGAATATCGTCGGGCTTCTTTAGACAGGCTGACGATGTCCAGGAACCCTTTAAAACCAATGAGCATATACCATCATTAGGTAAAGAGATCTTTACCAATAGCGAGAGAAGACGCGCTTTCTCTTCATTAGAAACCGTGTTTCGGACATATCCGCTCCACTGTGTTTGACGTAGACCATCGAGATACTCGACTGCGATTTTTTCCTCTTTTTGGCACCATAAAACATTTGCGAACTCTTGGAATACGCCAAGCGAGGGCATTTTTTCCAGCTGCCGTGCTCGCACGATCGAATTTAGAGCAATCTGGACTTCATTTGCGGCTCGCGCAGCTTGAGAGAGTCGTACGAGACATGAACTTTCAAGGTTAATCAATCCCTCAGCAAGGGGGCTTGCGAGTGTTCCTATCTGTTGTCGTTCTTCCTGCTGTCTTGCTGACCGCACGAGGGAAATGCGGGTGGCCATTATGCTTTCCAAATAAGAAAAACTACATTAGGCCATAAGCAATCTCTCAACAAACACACGAATGAGGAAGGGCATACTCGAAATCCGGATCTATAGTCATAAACCTGTCACCGGTTGGGGACTCCCCCAAAACCGCGTATGGATCTCGTACCCATGATTTGATCTCACGTAGACACATGATATCTCGTACAACTTCTCTGGTTTCGGCAAAATTTTCTAATCCTAGAGTTCGAAGACGATCTAGTTCTCTGCCCAAGCATCTCCGCACGGTGTCACCAATTATTCGTTTGTCACGTTCGCGGTGAACCGCACGTAAAGCGATGTAGAGTGAAGCACCAGTAGATTGCTCATCACGCTCTGGGAGATCCCATGTTTCTGTTCTCCATGCCAAACGATAGCTCATGGTATGAGAGGTATGGCTGCTTCCGCTCTTGAGTGAAGGCACAGTACGAAGAGCATCGTTCGCAAGATGATCGAAACCAAATGAATGGAATGACATGACAAGTCCTTCAGCATGATTTACGGCATCGCCGGCCTCGAACGCGGCACCATGGAACCGGAAGGCCTGTTCCCATTGGTTTTCGTGATGAAAGCGCTTCAGCAAGTTTCGGTGAAGGTCAGCATCGTGAATACCATAAAATCCATCGGGCTCGTCGATATGTCGGTAAATTTCATACAGCAGGTCTTCAGATTTGTCAGAAGATTCCTTTCGACCATCAGACGCCAGCTGGAGGAACAGGAGAGCAGTTGTATAAGCGCCGCAGGTGATAGAGCATCGTGCCAGGAGTATGAAATCGATATCAAGCCATTTATTGTAAGAGAGTGCATCATATGTTCGATTTTCCCTGCTGCGCGGCTGCCCATACTGAAAGTGCCGGAGATGTAACACGATGTCAATGATTGATTGTAAACAATGGATCTCGGCTATACTTGAGGAAAGAACAGAAGAAAAGAATCTTGACAATATGTCTCGGTGAAGGATACCTGGAGCGTTTGAAGGGTCCCGTTTCTCTAGCAGAGCGTAGACAAGGACAGGTAACACCTGTTCCGCGAACTCAGTATCGGCTCGGAGGATAGGAATTATTTGCGCATAAAAGGGGTCGTTAGCCGAAAGAACATCGCTGAACAAGGTGGTTGTTTCCGCTATCCATCTAGAGTAATTTCCCACTAGATTGAGGTATGTATCCGTAGTGACAAGGTCTTCTAGATCGCGAGTGGCCCGTTCCCTTGGAAGACACTTGTACTTGCTTAGATAGTCAAGTTCTGCCTGAAATTCTGATGGAGGAAGGTGAACGTTACGTATCTCTCCTATCTCTACTGCTTTGATAAAACGTAAAGTCTGGTAAGCGATATCAGACCGGGAAGTAGAGTCTCCTTGCACCAAACCGAGCAGTATTGCTATGATCGATTCTGGCGCAGACCCTGTTTGACTTTGAGACGTCCTTGATGTGTTCGGTTGACGATGAAGTAAGGATGCTGAATTGTGCGATTCGCTATGGAAGCTATCTAGGCGACCTTTATTCATAAATAATAGGTCTGCGAACGCATCGATATCAGCGTCTTGAAGTTGTGTGGAAGGGGGAATACATTGCTTCAGCCGCCAAAAATCAACTCTGGCGAAATGCCCTTCGTCGTAGTCTTTAGCAGACATATAGTCCCGCAACCGGCGTACGAGTCTGAACTTGCTAGATGCCAGGCGGTGGTCTTCAAGCACCGCTGCCAGGTGTTCTCCCGTTATTGACTGGCATAGCTGAGTGAGCTGTGAGGAGGGCTGGTGCGGCCAGGCAGGAAGCGCACGTGTCACTTGACCAGACAGGGAAGAGACCTGGGAGAGTTTATAGGTCTGTAGGTCGATCCACCTCAGCAGTTCTATCCCCAGAGACGAGATGCTGTCATCAGAAGTCGTTTGAGAATAATCGTAAGCGGTACAGCATATCTGGACCAGGATGTTGGGGATGCGTGGGTGCTTGGCTTTTGCTTTGCGATAACAGTCAAACGCCCAGTCGAGGATTGACTGGGCAGACCATGCCAAATCCAATTGTCCCATAAGCGAGGTTGTTCTATGAATCAAAGTATGTAACAGTGTGGTTTCATGGAAGTCTTGCGCGTGAATAGCAACCCATAAACAGATCGCATTTATTAGCCGGAGTTGTTCGTTAACCAAAAAAGATCGGTCGACGTCCGCGAATAGTTGGTGAAGGACGTGATAGGTTGTTGCTCTGTGATCGACATCACCAACTTCGGAACGCAACCATTGTAGAGATCGGAGAATAGTCTCGGCGGGGAATGCAGGCAAGTTGGGCCGATGGGTGGTAAATTGTCCCATTTTCCGAAAACGATTTAACTGACAAAACGTTTTGGCACAGGAACCTGACTGGTCAATCAATTGTAACGCGGTGACAATAGGACTGTCATCGGAAAAGTCTTGGTCGCTCAAGGTGCGCAAGATAGCAGTCACGACACCGTCGACGTTTTGCGTTAAAGAACGAAGGTATTCGTCGTCCTTGAAGGTTGCGCTTCTGAGTAAAGGCCCTAGAGCACTCGCTTCGGTGTCATGTTCGTCCAACGAAGTCACTATCTGATAACCCAGTATATCGCCAAAACACATTCGAAGACAATCAGTGGGAGATTTTTCAATAATGGTACAATGATTCTCGAACAATTGTTGACCACCATTCCATATATTTGTTGGAGCGAATGCGCGAAAGTTGGCAGTTGCACACTCCTTTCTATCCCGATATCCAAGAAGTTGGGGTGGAAGAAGAAGAAAATCTGAATCTGATTGCCGGATTGAATAAGCAAGCTGAGCAGCATAGGCTTCGAACAAGGAGGAGAGTCCGTTCAGCCCCAACCGTTGCGAGACTCCACGAAGTACGCCTTCTATGTGGACTGTATAAGTGGAGGTATGGAAACAGGTCTCGAGGAGATGCCAGTAAGCGCCGCGACGCACTGCCGATCCCACAACCATGACGTTGCCAAGCGATAAAATGCGCGTTAACATACGCTCGTAGCTGTATCGAATAAGTCATTCCTTTATTGTAGACAGACTACGACCACATACTCATTTAAATCAATTGTGAGCTGGTCTTTGATTGCGATGTACATCTCGTTGATTGGCCGCTCGGTACTTCTAGCTAATGCAAATAGGTGCGCATTAAGTACGGCGACGCGAAAGCGAACCCGTATGTCATCATCAGCGCCCAACATAGGAAGTAAAGAACTCGGCCATTCATCCGGCGGGGAAGCATCTAGGTCCTCCGCGAGAGTCCAGATATGCTGTGTTGGGTCATTGACAAGATATCGATCAAAAAAATTAGCTAGCACAACACGAGCAGACCAAAACTTGATTTTCCCCATCTTCAATGTTCCAGAAAGCCAGGTACAAATTTGCCTGACCTTTTCCAAAGGTTCACCGATAGCAACGCTAGGCGAAGCCCAAACATCCATTGTAGAGTCCAGAAACTGTGTAGCCAGTATATGGAGTCGGTGGCTTCGAGAGTAGTGATATGATTGCAAGAGTTGGGACAGCTCATTCAGGAAGCTGTCAAGATTTTTAACACTGAGACTAAGGATTCTTTGTCGATTTTTGGCAAGAATAATGGGGGAAACTAATAAGAACGCTTCAGGTCTAGGGGTTGCACAGCCTAAGACAGCTTCCATAAGATCTCTGTCTCTCGTCGGTTCTCCTGAAGCTGATTGCAAAGCTGGGCCAACTGTAAGAAACGAAATGCAGCTATCTAGAATTACACGGAGCGAGTGAAATTCTGTGAATGTTTCATTTTTGTTCATGGAAAATTGCTCGGCAGTCATCCTGATTGGGTCAAATCCAGCCTGTTCATCAACATCCATCCCGTCATGTATGGTACGAGAAGTAGGTCCCCCGCTGAGTAACAGACGCAACAAATCTCGAAAAGTGTTGCCAATGGTATTAAAAGAAGTCTGGACCTGTAAGTTTGTTAGCGGGCTGCCAGTGAAAGCGGGTGAAATTCAGACGAACATCAGCATTCTGCCATAAATTTCTCAAAAAGTTGAGCCTGGAGAAGCTTGCTCTATCTTCCCCGCTTGTTCCCAATCTTAACAGCGTGTTAAGCACTTGCGTCCTGATACCCGACCCATTGTCAGGTGGTAACATGGCATTCCAAGTTATGTCGTTTTGAAGGTTGTTGTGATCTAGAGAAATTAAAGGATCCAGACCTAAACAGATTAAGGCTTTCTCAGCGATCGTCCATCGCGTGTCAAGTAAGAGTGATACGACGGTCCCTATCAACGCACACGCACTCTGGATCAGCCTGCGATCTGACTGCGTGCCGTTCGTTACGAGGTCCGTTTCAAACGAGAGTGCTGTCACAGCCATATCGAGGGTTTGACGAGCGGTTTCTGCAGTGAGCTGCCCCAGCTTGGCGTCCCATTCTGATAGGAGGCGATCTAAGGTTTTAAGAAGGAATGTTGATATCCTCCTCTCGCGTCCTCGAGGGGACACCTGTCTATCGGTATGGGCAACGACATCCTGCTTTGTTGGCAGTAGAGGTGGGTTGCTTGCTTGCGTTGTTTCTACGAGTTGGAATGCTGGTAGATTGGCAGAGAGCATGAAGTCCTTGATCACTCTGGTCTTTGCTTCTTCAGTAAGCATTTCCACAATTTGACCCTCTGGCAGTGGGATCCGTGATATCAAATTACTTTGCTTCGTTAGGCCGCAGATGCTCTCCAGCAATGATATGATATCTCCGACAGTGTATGCTGACAGTGATTTGCTGCGTAATCCTTCTACCTGCCAACAATCAATGAGCCAAGTTAGGACCTTTTCTTCCAGCTGCATCTTATACAGATGCATATCCTGGCTAGCGATCTTCAAACAGTTGGCTAGGAAAGCACAAACAGAGTCGTATGGATGTGGCGGCCCTTGAACATCAATGTCTTTGGCCAACGCTTCGATCTCAAATAATATTCGCGCAGAGGGTAGGGAGATCGAAGGAGGCGTGTTCACTTGGCTGTATGCTCCTACGAGGATGGTGTATGCTGTATGACAAGCCGCGCGAGAGATCGTTGGGACATTTGTCCGCCGAACGGCATTCGTCCATATAAGATCCCATATTGCGGTACCTTCACCAGGTTTGGACAAATGAAGGGGTCGAGGGGCCTCTTCACTCGAGGTTGAAAGTGAACATACGGCAGATGCGATGCTAGAAAAACACAAGAATACCCATGACTGAATGACGCCATCGTCGAATGAAACGAACTGGAGAAGGTTCTGAATAACCTCCTGCTGGAGGGCCTCATGGAGGATATGCCAATGGCGGTCGATAATGAAAAGAAGTGCTTGCAGATTGTACGCTCGAACATTAGATTGAGAGCGTTGCTGGATAGATGATAGAAGGACATTTATCGGATTTTGTAAACGGGATCGTTTGACTTCGCCTTCAAGCGTTGATGGAGGTTGCATGGTTTCTGACAGTTTAAAAAGCTACGAAATTAGAGATAGACACGTCGGTGCGGGGCATTAAACGCACCTTAGCAATACAATCTGCTTGAAGCTCTAAAATAGACCAAGCCAATGCTTGATGAGAGTCAAAGTTCGCCCCATAACGAAAGGTTCGCGCTACAAATGCTGAATTGGCAGTAGATTCGAGCTGCGACGTAGAATGGTTTGCCAGTTCGAATCTTAAACAATCGAGTGACAGGCCACCCACACCCCATCGGCTATCTCCCTCTCCACTTAGAACAGTCGACAGCTTACTCAGTCCATCTGCGTGACTGAATGGTATGCCGACTTGATCGTAAGCCGCATTGTCGGATGTTATGAAGGGGACGAGAATACGCAGAATGGAGACCAGCCCTTCCTTGATTCGCTTGTTTTTCGTTCCCCAAATAGCGAGTAGGGCATCCCAGGCCCCACGAGCAAATTTCGCAACTTCGCGACTTACGTTTAAAGATAGGTGAGAAAGTGTCGATGATAAGGCTAGGATATAATCATGCAAAAGGGATGTGTCGCCCGTGTAGACGTACAGGAATCGCTGAAAGCGAGTTAGAATTGATGGAGCGAGGTGGGGGTACTCGTGAGATAGGATGGGGGAGGAGGTGGATCGGAGCAGGATCGCAAGAAGACCCATGAATTCCACCTGCTCATGAGAGACTGAGGCGGGTTGTGTGGTCGACCGGTTCTTTGCCCGAGTGTGAGATCTGGAGGCTGCAGGATAAACGGCTGCAGTAGAGTCGGTGCGCTGCCTTTTTTTGGGTCGCGATGTATCTTCATCTTCCTCCAAAGGTTCATTATCCAAGAAAAGGTCAGAGTCGTCCATCTGCTCCACGGGAGTTTCCTCAAAACTTGACTTGATGGGGTCCCCAAGTAGGCTGTTGAAACACATCTCTACCATTCTGATCCAAGTATCATCCTCTAGGTGTTCCAGATGTGGTGTATAACTAACAAGGCATCGAAGCGCCTTGATATAATTCAAAGCGACAGGAGCAAATATTTCTCCTCTGTGAACAATAGTTTGCAAGAGATGCTCATAGATGGCGTTGGTGACGCGTCTGTTCATCAAATGAACGGTTCTTTCTATCAGCCAACGAACGGTGCTGGCAGTATCTTCTAGCCTTCTCTTTGCAGCAGCAGACGAAGTAGTGGATTTACTCGTTACAGCTTTCGTCACTGTTAGCTTCTCGGTAAGGACAGCTTCAAATAAAGCTTGATAAACGAGCAGCCACGTCCGCGGCTCAGCTACGCCGTCATCGTTGATATGAAACCTGTCGACGAAGTCCTGTCTTTCAAAAATGGTAGGAAAAGTTGACAACGCGTCTCGTCTGTCTGCGATCTTGGAACTCTTGAGATTGCTGAGAACATCTCTAAGCTTTGTCTGAGCAGCACTCTTCATCTACCAGAGTAAAGCCTAAGATGAAGCAAAAATGTTAACCCAGTAAAAATATTTACCGAAATTGGTGCAAAGACAAATCACAATGCGTTCGTCAAGAGTTTGGTTAAATGGCTGGATGACATGAAATTCCGAACAAAGGCAGGAAGGTATTATTAGCCACACACGTGACTCACGGGCCAATTATAATTATTTGCTCTTATTTGCATATAAAGACACCCACTTCATAAATTTTACTTTCGTCCTTCACTTAGATCCAACATCCTCAATTTCATTTCATTCCTTGTGTCGCAACGCATACTTATATTTTTTCGTTTTCGACGGCCACTTTCTGCCCGGGGAGCGCTTATGTATCCATGCTGAACCCGGTTCTGGTGATGCGCCAAAAGTAATGGACTTTTACTGCCTAATCAACAGTTAAGATGAATGACTTTATCCATAGCGGTAACTTCTAGTGAAGTTGTCAATTTGGGGGTTATTCTACATCTATCTTACATTGTAGCATAGGACATTCATGTAATTCGAATAGATACACTTAAATTATCACCCAGATTTTACAATATCACGATTTATATTCAGGCCTATTAATGAGGTTCAAAGCTGTCCCAACAAAATATACAAAAAGATTAATTCTATTAGACCCGAGGCCTGAGCGACCATAGTATACATAACAATGAGACGAGACAAAGCGCTAAATGTTTGCCACAGAAAAGAGTTCCAAATGACGCCGTCATCTACAATTTGCAGGCTTCCTATTCTGTTCAACGGTTAAAGAAATGCGTTTACTAGAGAGGCTTCTTTCCCGTTGGGCTTTGTTTCTGGAGCCTTCTGCAAAACCCGGGTGATTTCCGCTGATATGGGTGATGGGCCCGAGTTTAGAGCCAAATTTAAAAACCAGGGCTTGCTCATATAATTCCGTATCCTAACCAACTTGAGCCAAGCGTCCACAACAAAAATACAAAGAGCTCAACGTACCCATCGGCAAACAACACGACGACGTTCATTCCCTCAGTTTCTGCAACAGCTCGCCCTGCATCAGTCCTAAGCCACTCCAGAGCACCACTCAAAGCGCTCCCGCTACTTCCACCTACAAGGAGGCCCTCCTCCCTCATGATCAATCGCACAGCAGCAAATGCCTGGTCGTCCAGAGATTTGACCCAGTAGTTTACATCCGCCGTGTCGCGTGACAACACATCGGGAATAAAGTCATATCCAATGCCCTCGACGATATATTGATCTCCTTTTCCAGCTTCGTTCAAATCCTCGGGGTAAGCAAGAATACTTCCTATCTGCAAAGCCGTCACAGTTTGGATTAGAAAATGGAACAAAGATAAGTTAAGTGCTCGCTTACAGGGTCAACGGCTACGATGATACAATCCTTGTTGTGAGTTCTTTTGATAGCACGGGAAATCCCAGTCACCGTTCCACCTGTCCCAGCACCGGCAATTACAACGTCGACTTTTCCGGATGATGGCCGTGCAGAGGTAGAGGGTGTGGACACGACAGCCTCTATAATTTCGGGGCCGGTTGTACGCTCATGGGCAAGCGGGTTATTGACCTGTGGAGAGATGAGAAAGTGTGTTACACTGATTTATAACGAAAAGGGACCAACATTTCCGTATTGGTCGAGAATGATACCGTGTGGTATTTCACGCTGCAGCTTCCTTGCAATTCCTGCAATCGTTAGGGAATTCAGCCACGAGACTTCCAAAAGATGATTCGGGGTTTTACCTATGTGACTCTCTGGGGAATCCCATGCGGCTTCCGTCGGCGTGCGGATGACCTCTGCACCGAGAGCACGAAGAAGAGCTTCCTTCTCCTGTCAAGAACTTGAGCATCTTGTCAATTGAGAATGGGCAATTGGTGCGTTATTACCAAGGACATTTTGTTGGGCATTGTAATGATAACTTGATACCCCTTATCGAAAG